>JH156181.1:64821-81839 GCA_000226015.1 Mnemiopsis leidyi
GCAACAACATGGCCCTCAATGAGAACAAGTTCGAGCTGTTAGTTCACAAACACAGCTCCCAAAGTGCACTATTCGAACTACCTTTCACAGTGCTGACTCAGACCTACCAAGTTTCAAGCGGCAGCATAATCCTTCCATCTGAGTCTGTGAAAGACCTTGGGGTGATGGTTTCTTCTGACCTATCGTGGAAACCACATATCTGTATGATTGCTCAACGTGCCACGAAAGTTGCTGCCTGGGTGCTATCAGCCTTTAAAACAAGAGACAAATGCACAATGCTGACACTTTATAAATCCATCATTAGGAGTCATCTTGAGTATTGCTGCCCATTGTGGAATTCCAGCAGCAAATGTAATATCCACCAGCTTGAAGGCGTTCAGCGCTCATTCACATCGTGGATAGACTCCGTGCAACATCTTGATTATTGGCAACGACTAAGAGCACTCAATTTCATGTCACTGCAAAGGAGAAGAGAACGATACATTATAATCCATGTCTGGAAAATTCTGAACGGCAGGTGCCCAAACGATGTTGACATCAAGTTCTTGGAATCAAAGAGACATGGCAAAAAAGCAGTTGTCCCCAGTCTAACAAAATCAAGCAGCAAACGAAACCAGACACTGTACGATAATTCGTTTGCAGTGATCGGGCCCCGCCTTTGGAACACCATCCTCCTAACTTGCATTCCATTGAAGACCCCGAGCACTTTAAATCAATGCTTACTGATTTTGTCAAATCGTTTCCTGACGAACAACCAATCCCCGGTTACAGTGGTCGAAACGGGAACTCCTTGCTGGATTGGAATTCGACAAAAGCAGAACCTTTGCTTTGCGGGCGGTCAGCGACTCTGATGACCCGATAGAGGATCTATAAAGCTCACCGAAGTAACCGAAGTAGAATTCAAGTTTCAGAGAATTAGATGCCGCAACTAACCATTTCGTTGTATAGTTTGACACTGCCCACAGAGAGGAGATAGAAGAGGGCACACCCAAACAGTTCCCCACTCAAGCAAACACTGTACTTCAGGGAGATGTCTCTAGCCCCGAATAGCTCAACCAGTGCTGGAGCTATTCCTATAGGAATGATGAATAGTAAAAACCAATAAAGTGTATAGTGTGTGTTTTTATCAATATCTTCCAAGACCCTTTTTTAGATCACCATCCCCTACACCATCCCCTAGACAGATTCAAGTTCATTTAATCTATAATTCGAATTGATCTATGATTTTTAATCGACTTGGATTCTTGGAAACTCTTCAAGAACCATATAAGATATAAGCAATCAATGTAAGGGCTATCATCACTTATCAGCACACTAACTAACTATATAGTTAGGCATTCAACAACATACTTACTGAGAATGGTAAATACCTGTAAATATCCCGGAGCTGAAGCTAAGGATACAGATATCAACCAGATATATCCAGGGATAATGCCGTGTCCAATATAGTGCAACTGTTGAGGGAGTGATGAAGAAGAAAGCTAGAAACAGTGATATTCTTGCTCCGACCTTGTCCATAAAGATGCCCCAGAGGAGTCGACCAAAAGCGTTAGCTACTGCCAGTACAGCTCCTACCACATTGAGAAACTGAAACAAAAACACGTTTAGAAATTGTGATATTTTCTCAGTGCAGTTGAATGAATGATAAGTACAAGTTTAAAAACAGAATCGATTTATCCTTAAAATGCATTTTTGAAATCAACATTTGACAACTGAAGTCGTTTTTCAAGACTTAGGAACAAAAGGTAAAGGGTTAACACAATACACAATGCTACTTGTAGTTTGTCACTGTATCGATAATGAAGTAATAAACTTTTTTATCACTAACGTCTGATATTTGTTAGGTCCACTTATGACGTATAGCGAAAGTACTATGGACTGAATTTTATTACTAACATTTTGGATTTTCATCACCTATCTTGTTTCGTCTGATTGCCTTCTGGGAAAAAGAAATCCAACTTAATAAACTTTTAACTTACATGATCATCGAGTATAGTCTCTTTGGCAACTTCTTTGTATAACTCGGAACCAGCCAAAAGTGCCAAACTCATCGTCATCACGATTATGTATAGGTTGTAAAACTTAAATGTTTTCAACATCTGTGCTACCTGAAGTTACAGATCATGCTTTTCATAGGTTGATAAAACTTAAATGTTTTCAACATCTGTTTTACCCTGAAGTTACAGATCATGCTTTTCATCTTTATAGGTTGAAAAACTTAGATGTTTCTGCCATCCCTGCAACCTTAAATTCACTTCGATGTTTAAGTTGAAAAAGTAAATGTTTTCGACATCTGAATAACCTGGATTTTCCGATTATGAACTTGGACTAAAAAACTGGTGAATGATTTCAAAATGTTAAATGTTCTTAGCATCTGTGTCACCAAATCTTCGAAGTAAATCACGATGAGATATTGAGTCAATCATCATCTCATGCTTGTTAAAACTTGTGAAATCGTTTTTATACTTACCGAAAAATCTTTATCATTGATATTGATACTACGTTCTCCGAAACTGTCATCAGTGAGTGGCATCATCTCGCTAACTTCATCAGCTGTAGGAGATCTGAACGGAGAGAACATCAATGTAGCCATTAAAATCTCAACATTGTGGTAAATCCTTGTAGTTATGAAACTTTTGAAGTGAAGAAATCTTTGTATTTGATAGGATGATAGAACATACCCTCGAAGACAATTCTCTCTAGAAACTTAGATGATCAATATGCTTAAATCGTTTTATTTTTTAGATTTCAGACCTATATCACTTTTACTGTTCATGAGTGTTTATATTACTTTTACTCTTTTACTCTTAGCTTCTAACCTGACAAATATTATGGATGGTATCAGTAGAGCTGCGAACATAACCGCGAATATTAGCCACAAGTAAGGCACTTTAGAGTAAACATCGGGATTTGTAAATATGGTCACGTTCCCTGATAATTAATTTTTAGTCAAGTTTATCCTTTATATTCAAATTCTAGGAAACGCCAAAATAGTTGTTAAATTATGTTGCATGGATGACGAAAAACGATACGATTTGCGTCTTACCTAAGCTTGGGTAAGAAGGATCGTACACCTGCTCCATGCCGATATTGTTGGGGTTTACAAAGAGGGCACATGTAAAACTCCCGATGAAACCAGAAAGTCCGATAAAGAATCCGATAATTCCGTTAGCGGCTCCGGATTTAGAGGGGTTCCACTCAGTGGCCTGTTGGGAATGACGAAGGTTTTTGGATTGTCGCGATATCAGCTCCTCAAAGTAAATAGCTGTTTTAGCATTTAAAACTATTTAGCAATTACAGTCAAAATGATGTACAAATAATCAATTTTATACCACGATTTACCAATAAATATAAATCTAAAGCTTTGTTTTGCATTTGCTAACCTTTCCTATGGTGTACACTAAAACATTTCCCCCAAAAAGTCCTATAATACACATGTATAGAGATAGAGATATGTATGTCTTCCCTGGGACAAATAAGGTCAATTTAATTCAATTCAAACTATATAAGTTCTAGCTATGTATAGTAATCTATATGAGATTGTATGTTAGAACACCATCGAGAAACTATATTGCAATCTACTTCAACTGATATTGGCCACTGCCCACAATTTGCTTACATCAAACTACAGTCAAACTACATAACTTACCAAACCAGAAAAGACTTGCTACAGCTAGTGTAAGTCCCAGTGAGAAGAGTGCATATAAAATTCTTTCGTTGACAAACTTAGAAAGCAAACCTGGGATTTTATGGTTTTAGTTAATTATAATCAGTTGAGTAGTTGATAATTGGTTTAAAGAAGATTCATGTAAAGGAAACACATTGTATCTGTTATTTCTTACTTTCTAATTCTGATCAAAAGATGGTTTAGTGTAATTTTGACATGTTCCTTCTAAAAAATATTAAAATATCAACGCGTTTACTTACTAATTAAACTACCGCAACATGTAACAAATATTAAGAAAAGGCTAGGATGAAGGTTCAAATGTCGCTCGTCAAACCTTTCTCCCTACAAATGAGACATATTACATGGACGACTGTGAAGGAAAATATATTTTACTATTTACGTATTTGCATACCTTGATTCAAATCTAAGTCAACTATGTTGAAGATAACAAAGAAAATAAATTTGAGGCAAATTTAGATGTTCATTGTAGAACTTGTTTGAAATGAGGTGTTCGATCTCGGTTACCAAGTCCAACAAACCTGCATCCAGAGATAGCTGTAGATGTAAGGGATCATAGCACCGTAGCTGAATACAGGTACACTCAGAGCACAAGCACTGAGACAGCCGCTTATCAGCATCAATCTTGATCTCCATCGCATGGTCGAACTGAGGATAGGGTAAAACTTTAAAACACTTTTCAAGAGACAAATGCATGCAGTATGCACATTTCTTGGGGATGATACATGAGGCTGTGTGCAGCTTCTAGATGTGACCTAGTTTATAATGTAAAATAAACTTATGGACGGGGAAATCCGAGGGTTGAAGAGTTGAAGGGGCACCTTCTAGCAGCCTATCTACAGCTGATGTTGACAAACCTACCCCATTAGGCTGCCCATGTTCTGAATAGATGTGTCAGAAAACCAAGTCTAGTTGAGACAACCTAAAAATCAGACTACCAGTGGAACAGCTTCAAAGCTGGTCAACAATCAAGAGTTCAGTTCTACAGTTAAGCACCACAAGTGAAGTTGAACTGCCACTTCAGGCTAGAGGAATACTTTACAGGAAGAAAAGAAACAACTTTACTAAACTACTACTAAACACATATCCATTACTGCAAATGTAACATCTGCTCTACCCCTCCTCCTCCCTCCTCACGCCGGCTAAACAAACAACTCGAATATCCTAATTGGCTTGTGAAAAGAGGGCTGAACACCGACACACTCAACGACAAAGTACTTCCTCCCAACCTAGAAAGTTAAACAAGCTCTGAACGTCCCATCTTAGCTAGATCTCATCAATAAACTACAGTGAACGCTTCAAAAACTACATTTTTTCGCGTATGTCATGGTCAGTGATTAAGATGATACGGTCGAAAGAAGTTGCAGGGTTAACACTCAACTGTTAATACCAATATGAAATCCATCTGTTTATTTAAAAGTTGCTCATGCAGCAGACTTGGATGATCAACATCCCATTATATATTCCACTGTATAAGTATTTTCCGACACAAAAATCAATCATGTACCTTAAAGTTTAATTTTTAAATCCGGTGACTTATATTCCTATGATCCGACGTTGTAGTAGGTATGAATTGGACATGGATATAAAACTTGAGCAATCAAGAATTTTTTTAAACTGTTATCAAATGCAAGTGGGATTCGACGTAAAAAGAAAGTGCCAAAGGTGCCTTCTTACTACCTAAACTTCAAAAGCTTAAATTTCTCAACAGTGATAGACAAATCAATCTTTTTTATTTTATCTATCTATTTTAGTTTTTTAATTAAATTTTTTTTCTAATTAACCCCATCAGCGATAGTTCATTTATATTTTACAACCTACCTTTTCTTGATTAAACTGACAAAACTTTAACCAACGTAACTACTAAATTCTGAAACAACTGTGCACAACCCAATCAATATCCGTCACTCAAAAAGGTAGTGCAGTGGAACAACCAGTTCAAACAGACGTGATATTCGAAATATCTGACTGGTTTCAGTTTATCTGAAACTCAATATAAACGAAACAAATCCGTCACAATGGATGTGCCCACGTAATCAATGACACTGGTGGGGAACGAATGACAAAAAGTACCTTGCACGGGAAATGTGCGATGTTGTGGCGCCAGAAATTCATTTTTCGGGACCAGATATGAAGAGGGATCAAATTATGGACGATATAATTGCCATACATCGTGATTTAATTTGTGCATTGGTTTATGCTAGTATTTTAACTTTGCATGTGGCCTCGCTGATTTTGTCTTCATGCTCTTATGCTCTATAATGAAGGGTTTAATTGCCATTACAACATCAAGTTATCTTTATGATGACGTATAACTTCAATGAAAGTCTCACTTGATTGATCTTTACCACACAACCACATTTAGTCTGCTCGGAAATTCAACCGAACCACCGGCCTGCTAGATAAATCAAATCAAAGATTAGATAGCGACCGGCTGCCGGAATAAGGGTAGCAGGGAATTGTTTTAAAAGTTGGAACTAATATACATTGTCGGGCACCGGCGGCGAAAATCAGAAAGTTCTTGAAAGTTGAGATTATCATGTATCCCAGATAATCACTTCATAAATCAGTAAATGAAACAGAGAGAAGGTGATAAAGCTCTTTCACTTCTTCTCTTTAACAACTCTAAAGCTAGCCCTAATATACTAAAGTGAATTCTAATTGCTTTATATCTTTATAAAGTTAAATTCAGCCATAATTGGAGCATATGGAAATATGGAATGGTCCTTTGGTGAAAATCTTTCTGTTTTTAAGACTGCAAGCAGAAAATTGCGATATTGTTAACTGGTAAATAACAGTGAAAAAACTGTTTGAAAAGTAAGGTTAAAGGGTACTCATATAGTTTGGTGAGAGGGCCAGTGGGGCAATTGGCGTCTATAGCACCAATGGTTGCTTCATAGGCGCCAATGGCGATGAGGTCAGTGGTGCCATGAATGGTGGTCCCAATCGCCATTGGCGCCAATGGTTGTGTTCCATTGGCCCATTGCCCAATGGCGATCGCCATTGGTGACCATTGGATCCATTACAATGGATCCTATGGAACGACTCGACCGATACCTTTATCACGATAACCACCCACTGATCTCAGAGGGAATGGATCATTTGGAATTCCAATGGCGACAATGGTACAAATGGCGGCAATGGCACCGACAATGGTGACAATAATGGTGATGATTGGTACCATTGTCATTAATGGTACCAATGGAACACTTCCATTGGCGCCACAACCATCGGCGCCAATGGCGATTGGGGCCACCATTTGTCGCGGTGATACCCGACTCTCGCAGCTTAAAGAACGGTATATAATCTCGTCAAGACCACCATTGGCACCACTGACCTCATCGCCATTGGCGCCAATGGATCATCCATTAATTGTTCCATTAAGTGAATCCATTAGCGCCGATGGCGCCGATTGCCCCACTCACTAAACTTAATGACCCTTTTGCAAAAAGTAAATACCATCACCTTATATTGCAGTTAAACTTGCAGATCCTTTTGATACCATTTACACAATGTCACAATTTCTTGGTAAATAATCATTTATGACATACATCAATTATGAAAGCATTTTCCCTACATAAAATTATAAGCGCATATAAGTATACACTTCTGTCGTGAAGAGTTATTCTTATTTCGTCCTTTCGCAACAGTTCACGCCACATTTTCCGATACCAATTTTGTTCCAAGAAGTGCATGACTAGTCACGAACCACTTTAATTATAGTGTTGCTTTGTACTATTTTCGTCATAAATCCAATAGAAATAGTGGTTGGTAGAAATAAAATAGTTTTTGTTAGCACTTACCAGTAAGATGTCAAAAGTTTTTTCAAATTTATAATTGATATACAAGCTTGATGATCGCTTCCAATGAAATTTACAGCCCATTGTATGTGTTACTTCTTGTACTGGAGTTGACAAGCTGGCTGACTCCTTTATGGATATTCTCACGGCAGCAGGAAACCAGAATGCGACGTATGTTGGCAATAATTAATTAACAATTCCACGCAAAGCACTGTAGCACAGATTCAAGCCTGCATTATTAATTGACAAGCTGGGAGAAAAAAAAAAAAGGTCATTTCATCGTGGATAGTTCATATGCTTACTTTTTATGCCAAGCGTCTACTTGTTTCAATGATAGTTCTTAAAGCCAGTTTGACTGATTTCTATGTACCGGGCTGCTCCATCGTTAATTAATTAATTACCAGCTACCCAGCTAACAACGATGTCTCCCTCACTGACAGTATACTGTTTGTAGTTTTTTACCAGAGTTGTTTGCACTATCTTCTGATCACCTGTTTTTAGTTCTACCCTACAGGAAGAACAAATGCTACACAAAGAAAAGCTCCTCCTCCTCCATCTCCTCCCCCTCCTCTTCCTGTCTGCATCCTCCCTCTCAACAAACCTCCCTAAAGACCGGTACTACACCTGCAACTACCACCTCCACACAGACAAAGTGTCTCGAGAGGAAGCGACACTCAGGTGTGAGAAACAAGGTGGTAAACTCGCTGTCATACACTCCGCCGCACAGAACGAGGAAGTTGGGCAGTTACTCCAATCTGCTCAGCTTGAGTCCGTCTGGATCGGACTTTTCCTGACGGACAGCGTCCAGCAGTGGGACGATGGGACAAGTCTGGGATTCTCTAAACTTGACCCGGCAGACACAGGTCCAGCTAGTGGGGCTAATGTTCTGATGGGTATGTCCGGGAGGTGGTATTTGATGAAGGAGAAACACTGGGCAGGGTTTGTTTGCGGAGTTTCACGGAGGTTCGTTTTGTTTTCTCTACCCCTCACCCAGGCAGGAAGTTCAGATACCTGTGCTGAAAACAGCATGGAGCTAGCTCGAGTAGCTAGTTCTAAAGATGTTAGACAGGTGAGGAGGTTGATTAAAGAGGAGGGGGTCTCTAAAAGACATCACTGGTACTGGGTGGGAGGAGAAAACCCTACTGCTACTGGAATCTGGCAGTGGTCTGACGGGACACCTGCTGTGGGACTCAATGTTAACAAAACTTCTGGTATCAAAGTGGGACCTCTCTATGTTGCGATCAACAAGAAAAGTGGCCGACTGAGACCCCTCCACAACTTCTTTCTTAACCCGTTTATCTGTCAGTGTCCCAACTATCAGGAACCTAAAGCGGATGCTCAGCTGGATTACGGCCAAATCAACGACAATGGGGAGTACGTCCCGCTCTTCAGGTCCTTTGCGGAGACAAAACGCCGAGTGGTGGACCTGGATCACGACCATGGTGAAGGAGTTGAGGAGGTTAGGATGCGGTACTCCTACTTCCCGAGTAGGGTTACCCACGGGTCCGCACAGTCCCACTGCCGATCTCTGGGAGGAGATCTAGCGTGTCCCCGGTCCCAGCTCCAACAGACACAGATCCTGGAGGTGGTCAAGTCCAACTCCTGGCTGGGTATGGTGGATGTCGATGAGGAGGGAGTGTGGAGATGTGTTGGGGATGACTCTCTCCTAACCTTCACCTACTGGTACCAGGGGTTCGCCCGGGGAGCTGTCCCTGAGCCGGACAACATGACAGACAGGAGAAAACCCGGGGCCGGTTACGTCCAGATCTTGTACGATCCGGACAGAAGGTGGAGACACGGCCGCTGGATAGACCGGGGGGCGCCAGAGTATGAGTTTGTTGTGAGGAGTGCTTTCGTGTGTGAGTTTACAAGGTAGACACTTGACAGTATTGGAGCGGAAATCTTACCACACTGAAATGTCGAAATGACTGTAATAACAGTGGATTAATGGCTGATTGGCTGATTGGTGATTGCGTATGTTCCTTATAAAAAGGAAATAAAGAGGGTAATAATGATAATGATATTGCTCTTGTTACATATGTCCGATACAAAATGATCGTTTAGTTCAATGTAGCGACAGTGCGGTTACAGTTTTGACTCTGTTATCGATTTATTTTAAAAGTGTTTATACTCTATTCAAGTATGAATATATTATCTTTGAACTGCTGTTTTTAACTGGAGCTCTAACTTTTCGTTGATTTATCTTGCATGCATATTTCTAAAAAAATATAACACCCGCGACGACCTTAACTTATTCAAAGGGCAGTTCACTTTGGAGCATTTTAGAAGTTTTCCAATAAAATGGTTTCTATTCATGATCTGCAATGTTTTCCATAAAGATTTCAATTTCACGCTTTATGAATTATTATAATTTTAATTGTTTTAAAATAACTTTGTAAGTCTATCCCAATGAAAGCTGTCCGAATAAAAAAATGAAAAAATTTGATTTGCAAGCTGGGCTCGTTTGTATTTACCGAGACCATACTTTAAGTATCTGTAGGCTATTGCAATAAACAATATTACAATGATCATTTTCATTATTGATAGACTTCAAACAAAGGGCATTAGCAAAGAAATGATTCGACATATAATGATTAAAAACTCCTCACATTCTAAAATAGGCCTGTACCTGAGTTGATCTCTGTTGTTTGTTGTCGATTTGAACTGCCATTTCTTGAAGGAGAAACTTGTACCTTTCGCCGCTTCTTGGATTATCTCTTTCTTCGGGAAGAAACTATACGGCTCCATATAACGTTATTTCTTTGTATCTGTTTGTTTGAACAAGGTCTTCGATCAACGTCTGAGAAAGCTCGATCCGAAAGGGTTTGGAGAAAATTCCTGTTTATGGACCTACCAGAACTTGATAATTGGCATTTTTGACATTTGCTATGGAGATTATAAAATGTCAATGATGATACCGTCAGTTGTTAAGTGTTCTAGTGTTAATTGATAATATGGCCTTATATGGATTAACCATATAGCCCCACCACAACCCTATAAGTTTACTATGAATTGCAATGATCAATGTATCATCATTCAAAAATTCATACAAGCATATGTCTATAAAGAAAAGACAAACTGATGAACAAACACATAACTTGGCGATCGGCGATGATTAAAAAAGCATCTAATTTAAATTGACCACAAAGGAAGAAATTCTCTGACGTAAAATTTATATCCCACACTCTTTAGTAATCTTTTTCATGCAATTTTGTCTGCTCTAAAATAATAATAAGTTTTCCCACACACGTGATCTGATTTGTGACATAGGAATCACATCCATTGTTAATAATGTTACTGTTCATAACGATCAATTAGAGCACTACAATTTGTTCGCTCATTTTATTCATACCATTGTGAGGTAATTGATTTCTATAAAAGAACAGTGCACAAGCACTGGATGTCATCTTTCTTCTTGCATTATTTAGTCATTATTGGCACAAATTTTTGGAAAGAATAGATCAATCATCTCGTCACAATATTTTCATCGATACAGGCTATCAAACGACAAAAACAGTTTTTAAATATGGTTCGGAAAACGGAACAAAAACTTTCAAAAAAGTTGCCCACTTGTCCAGCTTTAAAAAAGATCCTCGGATCCAACTATATAGATGGGTCCTCAAATCAGCTGACCTGCAATCTCAAGAATAAAAGAACTAAACGCTAACCTCCTAATCAGCTAACTCGTGACGCATTGAATGAGGTTTTCATTTTACTTTTGGAGGAATTTGGCCAGTTGAAGATATTAGAGGTAGCTGTAACTGTATCAATATAATCTTGATTGCAGGTAATTGAGTATTTGTACGAATCTTAATGTGCATGATCTAGTTAATAATCAAGTTAAATTATCCGGCGCGCTTTATAAGCTGATACTAATTGTGAATTTAACGTTAATTACTCTGTAGTCTGCGGAGCGATGGATGGATATCTGATTGGACCTGTCAAATATGCAGTCGTTATAACATATAACATGCACATGTCAGATTTACAAAGCATAATAAGATGAATTATGCTCAATGCTCATGTTTTATTTTTGAATTAAAGATATCTATTCGTACATGAGGATAAGAGCTGCGACAAGGAAATTAAAACAACATCGTTCCCAACGATCGAAGATACAATCGGCAGATTTTCTATAAAACGATCAAGAATTGTCGAAGACTAAGATTCTATGCGCTTGCCGTCAAAGATTCCCGAAATTCAGCCAACTGAAGCCTTTCAAAATCAAAATCTCTAACACAATTAATGAAACAACATGGTGATTAATTGTAACATTTCAAGTATAACACAAGCGTATATACGCTTAATATAGACAGTTAGTATATATACCTAGGAATATATGCCAATATATATTGGCAGTGTTAATAATACCTCAGGAAAATCACGTATTCCGGAAGCATATCACAATTACAAGCAAGATGATGGGAAGAAGGGTAGAAGTGGGTAGAGTTTGTGGTTAAACCCGTATATCCGAGGTTCAGTAAGTTCGTGTTTCTAGTCGCAGACGTATCTGTAATTGGTAATTAAAACGTCCGTGTTGTTCAACAGTGGCACATATAGGATCTGCACAAATCTGCACTTTCATGATTGGGCAATTAAAATATCACGTCTTGATTTATACTTCTATTATTATACTGGTAGAATTATAAAATTGTCTATTAATGATAGAGCTGACAATTACTTTAAGGTTGGCAAAAAAAAATAGTGGCAGCGAACTTCATAAAAGTATAAGACATGGTCAAATTGTATCTTTTCTGCCAGCTGTCTGTGTTTCTGTCTGATTGGCCTGTCTGTCTGTCTGTTTATCTGTCTGTTTGTCTGACTGCCTATCTGAGTAGCTTATTTGTCTATCTGAGTATAGCTTGTTTGTTTATCTGTCTGAGTAGCTTGTCTGTCTGTCTGAGTAGCAATTGTATGTCTATCTGAGTAGCTTGTTTGTCTATCTGTCTAAGTAGCTTTATACTAGCTTGTTTGTATGTCTGTCTGACCCTCCAACCCTAACATAAGGGACACGACATCAGAGTTATCTGAGACAAAATGCAGGCTTGAGAACTTGGACTTCACTGAAGAGGACATCGTCAAAGCCATTAATGAAATCAACAAAATTGCTCGTCCATTATTCATTCTCTGGCCCGTATCACTCACCTCTCATCTTATAAAGATCTTGGAGGGAATAATTAAAAACAATATGGTAAACTACCAGGAGGAGAACTACTTGTTATCCAACAAACAGCAAGGGAGGAAGTTGCCTCACTCAGTTACTTAGGATCACTATGACACCATCCTGAGGAACCTAAACTCAGGTGACGAGACTGATGTGATCTACCTAGACTTCTCGAAGGTATTTGATAAAGTGGACCACGGCCTTCTGCTGAAGAAACTGAAGCACTATGGAGTTGGTGGTAAGCTCTTGAAACGGATTAGAGAGTTTCTAGTGAAGAGAAAACAGATATTTACTGTAAATGGAGTGCACTCTGAACCAGCTGACGTACTTAGCGCAGTACCACAGGGTACAGTCCTGGGCCCATTACTTTTTCTCCTGTACATTAACGACTTAGAGAAGGTCGTATCAACATCGGTCGTAGCTAGTTTTGCTGATGACACCCGGCTTTTGGCCCCCGATTAGAGAAGAAGGAGACACTTTGTTACTACAAGAGGACATGAACAATGTAGTAACATGGTCCGTTAAGAAAAATATGGTACTGCAAGAAGGAAAGTTTGAGTTCCTGTGCTACAGGACTGGCAGTTTCAAGTGGCTTGAAAAAATGCTTTTCACTGACCAGTACCTCAAGTACACCACCCCAGCAAGAATTATACACTTTATACACTTTGCCCCCGATCCTCAGTAAGAGATTTAGGTGTCTCACTATCACTGGCGAACCCACATTAACAAAGTAGCTGCTGGGGCTAGACAACTAGCATCTTGAGCTTTCGGAGTATTTCATGACAGAAGTGCTGCTTTCATGCTTACCATCTGGAAATCGCTCATCCGCTGCAAGCTGGAGTACTGCTGTCCTATGTGGCATCCACATGACCGCTTGGAAGACGTAAAACACTGGACTACGTCCAGCGGTTTTCCACACGGCATATTGCTGACATGAAGGGGGCCGACTAGTTGGAGCGGCTGAAAAGATTAAAGCTGCAGTCGTTACAGAGAAGACGTGAGCGTTATATGACCATCCACATGTGGAAGTTCCTCCACAAACTTGTGCCCAATGATCTAACCGTGGAGTTTTACCATTGCCTACTATCGTGAGACCGGCTTGGATGAAGAGCAAAAATCCCTGTGCTCTTCAAAAGGTCGAGACAATCCTCTAGCACAATGATCTAGTTTGATGCCTCGTTCGCTGTGAGCGGACCAAAGCTCTGGAACCTCCTACCAAAGAGTGCCAATTCAGCAGCCACTCTCGATTCCTTTAAAGTTCATCTCGGTGCTTTTCTTGAGTCAGTTCTAGATTGTTCGGCTACAACGGGCTACACCGCAGTGAATTCAAACTACAGGCTCAACTTGACAACTTGTGTAACTTTGACCAGCAGCGTGGCCTTTGACAACAATTGTGACAGTACATTATGATCCTGCTGAACGTATCACTAAAGGTTCACTTAAGGTAAAGGTCTGACTTATAGCTTTATTTTATATCAATTTTAATTTTTGTGGTGGTAGCTTATGACAGTATCACATAAAATTTTAAACTCGAACGACTTCCACGGCCAAATTAACCAATTTGGTCGTGCTGAACGTCGAATTCAAGGCAGTACGACCGAAGTCGGCTGACGCATATTTTGTCATATTATTATCAATTCATTACATTGTAAGAACTGGTACATTAGTTAATTACTTGATTAAGCTTTATAGGTTAAAATTGATATCCCGATCTGAAATATACCATTCTGTCTCTGATTCAATTTCTCAAAGGCTTCCGAGTAAAAACAAAATGGATGGTATAAATTTGTACAAAAATAATGGTCGAATATTTCACCAATTGTAGTCGAACAATTTTTCGCAAATCAGGTAAAATTCAAAGCAATAAAACTGCAATCAAAACCACGATAACATGCGACATGAAAAACATTTTTGAGCCAAGTTCTAACTCTCTAAGTCTGAGTAACAGTTTGTGATTTTCCCTGACAAGTCTCCCGATCTCCAGTTGACAAGCCCAGGGATCAGAAAAGTCGATTTCTGAGCTGCTCTGTTGAGTGGTGTTGCTCTCAGTTTCAGAACCATTTCTTGTTGAACTAAGGTATGAGGTAGTGGAGAGATCTCCGATGTTCTTTATTTCTTTGAGTTCTCGGACTTGAGCCCTCAGCTTGTTAAATTGAGCCTGATGGAAGATGACCTTATTTAGGCCCCAGAGATTTGGCATATCGCGCTTCAAAAACAGCTAAAATTTATATTTTAGGAGTGCATGCCATTTTGATCATGGCCTAGGCCTTTAAGTTCATCTTAATTTTCCAAAATGTGCCCATCTTCTAAGGCTGTAGCATCAAACATAGCAAACATAGCATGACATACCATGAATAAAAAGGTTTTTAATTTTAAAAGTGATTCTTACTTCCTTATCTTTCAAAATAAGTCGCCATCGATTCCCCGAGTCTATTGTTTCCCGTTGGTTTGCCTCCTCCATCGACTTAACCTTGAAAGATGAATCTCTCAAATAAAGTAAGATCTTTCTAAAACAGTATTAGAATAAGTTTTCATCTACTTTTAGTAGAGTATTTTTATTTTTGCTAAAATGTTCGATTTACACTTGGCAAATCCACTATGTTTTCAAGGAACTTAATGTGCATTGACTAACCTGAATTTCCAGTGCTTGAATCCTAACTTTATATTCTGCAATCTTCTGAGCCTGCTCATCTGCGGATGCTGGCTCACTGTCTTCTGTAATCAAAATTTAAGGTATAATTAGGGCACGATTGACTGTCGACTGACTGTTCAATCACAAAATTGATTGATATTTTCAAATTGGAAACTGAAATAGTTAACCCAGTCGATCGCGATTGAATCGGTACTTCATTGCAGCGCCGAATCATACAACATGATCACGTCATCACACCATAACTTTAAGATTTAAATATTGACTGCAGTATCTATAACAAGCACAAGGGAGAAAATCTGAGAATATCTTATACAAGGTGATGGGTTGAATAAAAGGCTCAGTGGGAGCTGGCTTAATTTATTGGCAGGAATTGGAGTTTAATCAAACCTACCTATACTTGGAAATGTCTGTTGGTTTATTAGAGCATTATGCTCCCTCGCCATGTTACCCATTTACTGCAGTTATAGTACTAGTAATGATAAGGAAGCATTTACGTCATATACATGTACTCTGACCAGGTGCCAAGTCCTGGCGACCATCTTGATGTATATTGATGATCTTTTACTTTTCATCATAGCCTAAGTCGTATCATTGACTACTAATACACTTAACAAGCCGAGTATTGACTATTGCATTTCAAGATTTAAAAATACTTAGCCGCGTGGCCTTACAAGAAGGTAAAAATTGTGCTCAACCGCGTGGCCTTACAAGAAGGTAAAAATTGTGCTTAAGCTCAATCTTAAGGAGGATAAAGTATAGTTAATTAAACTTAGTCTTACGATTTCTGAGTATGGACTAGACGTATCGAAGATAAGTGGCAGTCCTTGTGCTGTCCTTGTAATAAGTAAGTTCAATGTAGTTAGGATGAAATTTAATCGTACAAGACAAATAAAAATAGAAATTTGCATAATGGCATATGAGACTAATGTCCAAACCCTCGCGAATAATAGGAAGTTTCAAAACTGAAGTTAATCAACTTGCTGCATTTCTAATGCAGTCTTAAGTCTTTAAATATATTATTACAGTTAACACCTGCCCCCATTTGCAACAAATAAATAATCAGCCAAAGTATATATATCATACTCTATCACGAATTAATTAAGATAAAGTTTTGCTAATTAAAATCGTTTAAAATTTGATGATCAGGCTTGGGCCCTTGGGGACGGGCGGATTGAAGTGCTCATTCCTCAATGGGCCAAAAGATGGACCTTGAGGAACCCCATGACCCCATCATAGATTGCCAAAACAATCATTTTCATATTAAAACTTATCCGCTACTAGACGTGGTGTGGTAACTCGACAATCTCATATGGCGATGGATTAAGTTGATAGGATCGTTCTATCAGTTGCAAAAATTGCACTTTCAGCCATTCACTCTTGCGAAAAAAAAAGTTACAAAAACACCAAGAAAAACAACAAACCTGTATTGGGATTGTTTTGAACCCCGAAATATTGACTCTGTCGAACTAGGTCCACCAGGTTTCCAAGCCTTGACGTTGCGGCAGTGGTTTCGGAGTCAGTGTTCAAAGCACGAGACTTCACCACGAGATTTCTCCAAGAAGTACCAGCTGCAGCACTGCGGTTCTCCCTTTCAACTTCCAGCGTGTGAATACCAGCCACAGTGTCTATTGTGTTAGCCACTAACTCAGCCATTATGTCCTTCAAGGAGCTAGGATCTGCAGGAGGAGCCGGATAAAGCCCTGTAAACTTTTCACC
>JH156203.1:43610-62303 GCA_000226015.1 Mnemiopsis leidyi
TAAGGCCCAGACCATCGGTCTGCTCCCGGCCTTGGCTGCATTCTACCGACTATGCTGGACCACCCTGGAGCACTATTGGCGGCTTCCTGTACGATCTAGGGCCCCATATCGATGTCTCAAAAAATTCCCATTGATGTCTCAGAATAATTCCCATGGAAATCAATCTTCCCCACTCGGCCTGCAACAGCTTCCAGGCGGCATTTACCGCTTGATTCGGCTTCTGATAGACACAGGGCAACAAATTGGCCGAAAAACGGGCTCCTCCAAGGTCCAGGACGGCCAGAATGGCCAAAACCCCGAAAAAGGCCTTAATTAGGGCCCGAAGGCCCGAGCTCATGACTTGTCTCTGCTTCAGAGTCACTTGATTGGCCACTTAGGATCACATTCAACTCAGTTCACTCGTATTTACGTGTATTTTGGAGTTTTGAAAATGTCTCAGATTTGAGAAATTATGTACTGGAGTTGTTGCGGGCGCCAAATTCGAACGTCTTGACAACGCTCAGAATACGTTTTGTCAAATTTTAATCTAGCGATTATTGCGCGCACGGGGCTTAGCTAATATAAACGTTACGTAAGCACGTACGTTCGCGACGTAACGCACGTTTTTTCATAACGTTCTTACTGTTCGACAAAACGGACGCTACGAATTACAATTGAGCTGATACAACTTAAAACTAATCATTTGAACGGAAGGCGACTGGCAAACTCCCTCAACGGTACTGCATTGATTGTAACTTTCGTGGACATTTCATGCTGACAGATTAACAGGCAACACAACAGACTATAAATTATAATTCAACAACGTGTTCAACTCAATATGTAAGCGGTTAGTGGGCTGACCGTATTTAAGGGTACAAACTTTAAAGTTCATATTGTAGTATTTTGAATTAATTTACTATTCGAAGGATTAAAACTATATCCAGTATACTTGTATTTTATTTCAAAATAACATGGATATCAACAGTTAAAATCATTTCCTATTTACACAGCTGCATTTGCTCCATTTAATAACTATTTTAAATTGTAAGATATGAAAGATTTCAATTAAAAATTTACCAAGATCATCAATATCATAAAAATGTGTCCAATAAGATGAAAGAGTTGTTTACTAATCGAGTTTACTTGCTCAACATAAAGCCGCATCTTGGACATTTGTGAACGGTTTCTTGGCAACCTTTAATCATGAATGGAATGAGGCAACATATTCCAGTTAACAGAAAAAGAAGACAGCAAATAACCCAAGTCAACGTCCCCGGTTCTTGAGACACGGAAGTTGTTACGTTTTCTCCACAAAGAGGGCAAGTCAATTGAACTGGGTTTTCGGTTGCAAAAGCAATGTAGCGGCTTCCTCGGCGGCCTCCTTGAGAGCTTTTTGAGATGCTTCTATAGAATTTAGTTGATTGTAGGAATGTAGGGTGGGTTGGTGGGTGAGTCATTGCAGGTTTAATTGGCGGGTGATGCGGGTTTGGTGGGGCAGGCTGTATTGGCGGGTGGTATGGGTTGGATGTTGCTGGATTAATCAGAGGGTACGGTTGGTGGGGGGTTCCAGACTGAATAGGTGAGTATCCCTGTTCGTTGTGCTGAGGATAGTAAGCCGCTGTAGAATAGGCTGTTCCTGGCCCTGTCATTGGACTATGGTAGGACACGGGCCGGTAATCTTTGTCCGATGTTTGGCTGGGTGGGTACGGTGAAATCTGCAAGTCGAGATCTTTAGGTGGGTTATTTGGAAAGTTGGGAGAAATAGGAAGTTCCAAGTATGGTGAAGGTGGTGGGTAAGAGAACCTAGTGGTTTGCGACGGAGGTGGACCTGGATAATGAGGGCTAGCTTGGACGGGAGCAGAGTAGGGAGCTTCAGAACCAGGTGAGGGCTTCCCGACTTGCTGGGTTGTCAGGAACATGTTCCCAGTTGGGTGCTCTGCTGATGGTTTGTTCTCAGCTGGTGAGTTGCTGGCTGCTGGAGGTGAAGGTGCACTAGGAACAGGTTCATGGGACTCAGTCATCTTTAGTTCTGAGAGACGATACTTACGTGACCAACTAAGCGGTAAAAACCTTTCACCCGTGTGTATCGGCGTGTGTGCAGCAGAGGCAAAAGAAATTTGACAAGTAGAATGTACTATTAATGCCCTATACATTCTCTTGCGCTGCACTGACTTCTTCGGAGTTCTCAGTTATTACATCTCATCACCTTGATTACTCCTAATTTGACTTATAATCTTTCGAACTGTGAACTCCTGCAAGGTCTAAACTTTCTAGATCCAGCTGGCTTCGGAGTTACTGCGATGTAGATCGGTTAAACACGTTTCAAATGAACATTAAAATCGTATCAAATCACCTCTGTTGTGGCATTCTGCTATCATATTCTGACAATATTCATACAATTTTTCCGCATACGCCAACAGTATTTGCAACATTAAAACTGTTGAGAGGAATTTTTGCGGTCTTTTATGGTAACTTCTACAGAATGATTAAAGTACGTTTATACAATCATAGATTTGACTCTGATTTGAGAACATACCATGCATACCGTTTAGTGTTTAACACGTATGCTGCTCATATCATGCGTTAAGAATTAAGATCAAAAGACACATTTAAGGTTTCAATTAACTGTCAAGAATACCACTAGAAGCAGACACCCCGTCATCTAGACATATCACTAATCCAAGTGATGCTATACAACAAAATGTGAGAACTAATTTATGTATCATTCATGAATCTTTGGTGTAATACTGATGATAGATTTCAATTCTGAAAAATAGATATCATCATCCAAGTCATAAGAAGCCAATTAACAAAGTCTAAAACTTTGGCAAATTAAGATTAGTCATCTTAATTTCATCTCAAAACATCCTTGACACCTGGAAGAAACTGATTACAGGATTTAAAAAGCTGTGCAGTTTTATTGTCCTAGTTTATTGATGATAATCAATTGACGATAATCAATTGACGATAATTAATTGATGATAATCAATTGACGATAATCAATTGACGATAATTAATTGACGATAATAAATTAAGACTAATTTTCTAGGTTAAAGAATTAACTATTGATGCTCAATAGTTTCTTCAGCTGAATAAAATGACATCAAAAATCCTCTATTAAGACCACTGTCACCATGATAGGAGGGGGGGTGGGAGGGGGTGCACTAAAAAACTCCCAAAATTGATATAGAGATTTTTTAGATTTTTTGTGAGTTGGCCCCCCTCCCCCCATGATTTGCACGATTTTCATAGCACCCATTACAGCAACCCCGGAGTCCTGGTTTCAAGATACTGGAGAAGTGTCACATGGAGAGAGCGTGTAACAATCTCAACGAGTATCTCGCTAAATACAAGCTGCACCAACGCTTCACTCTAGAAGAGTTCGAACACTGGTTCCTACCCAGGAAGGATATTGTGTACAGCTACGTTGTCGAGGTTCGTAAAGCCATGTTTTTTATTTCTTTTTTCCTGAACTGTTTTTTCCGCTGAAAAGTTGTTATATTTCGGCTTCTTTTGATGTCGAACCGTGCCAGACGGTAGTTTGAATTATTGTTGTAAAATCCTCTCTAGACAGCTGGCTACAGCTGTTGTTTGTAGTCTCACAGCGGCAGTCTACCTACCTCACCAGTCTACATAAAGCCGTAACATCTGGTTTGAGAAAGGCACATGGCAGATGGGATTATATATTGTAATTGTAATTAGAACATGATAATTATAGACAAAATAATTTATCGATTTAAAGAAGCTGCTCATGTGTTACAGGGTCCATCCAGTAAGAAATATATTCTTTATATATAGTATAAAGCTTGCGATTTCTTTGTAAAGTCTATATTTTATAAATTTTACACTGCTTTACCCGGTCGCTATTGGTAAAAACACGCACAAGATCTAAGATCCCATGTTCGTCGACGAATTCTCATAGTGTCTATACGCGAGAGAAAAGTGTTATGGGATTAAGGAGAGTTAATAAAAGTATAAAATGAGCTGATGCTGGTACCTATTGTTGTCGTCTACTTCAGAAAATATGCGTTTAGGCAAAATCGCAGTGACGTCACCAGGTCAGCCATTCCTTCAGCTAGAAAAATCCTGTTCTTGTTCCTCTCTGGGATCGGTCCTCACATTCAGTAGAACTAGCTCCAACGACCTTCCACTGGTGTTACATTTTTGTTACAAACCTACTGCATTTGGGACGGGATTGTGTTTTCTTCTACTTTTGCTGGGCGCTTGCAACATTCTCCGAAAGCCTTTTTAATGATTTTTTTCTGTAACTGATCTCTAGCGATTGCGAATTCCTCTCTCCTTATCGATTTGAAGATACGACATGTTCATTGTGCATAGTTTAAAGACTTGGTATTGAAAAGAAGACCGCTCGCATTTTAAAGGTGTTCAATCTAGAATCGTAGATGAATTTAGGGTGAAAGCACATACTGGATCGATGATCTATATAATCTATGTACCTCCATATACGCGAAACCCGCGTAGAACTTCAATAAAGGTTTCGGTGGTGAATAGTTTTATTGGAAGTGTAAACAATCACGAGTTGTACTTGTATAGCAGTTGGTTGATACGACTTTGTGACAAATATTTGATAGGCGGATCGATGATTTGTCATTTGGCTGTAAGTTTGTTTGATCTTAATGGTTGTAGAGTGGAAATTCAATCAGGATTCATTCCTGTCGGAACTCGGAGATGGTGTACAGCCTCTACAAGTATTGTCTTAAAGTCTTAATGTGATAGTACTACATTGTGGTACGGTCTGCTCCGCACCACACTGTTCCATGAGCTCTCGACTGTACTGATTTTGCTATTGGTTTATTAAACTTCCTGTTTTTCCTCCTTGCCCTACCTTATGAGCCTCCGCCCACTCAACTGTCTTATCTCTACTTTATCTCCCTAACTATCCGTCTCTTGGGTTGGCCCCTTCTAGAAGCCCTGTAAATCCATGTTTTACTGTACCAAGTACTATATATGGGTGGAGAGGCGTTGGTCCGTGGTTTATGGGTTCGATAAATATAGATTATAGAGGCCACCAGTCAAACAAACAAGTCCACTTAATCATCCCTATAATAAGATCCTGTCTCGTGCTCTCTTGGCTCGTCTCCCGAAATTAGCCTTTTAAGTTGAGAAAGGTGTCAAAATCCACCGTACACACTGACAAATTGTTGAATTATTCACCAGAAGTCTAACCACTGATTTAGATGAATAAAATATTTCAAATGACGATTAGACTTGATTTTATTTGTTCAGGAATGTTCAAGTTATTTTTAAAATTTTATTTGTAAACAAAGGAATTACCCGGAAACATTTCAGTCGCCGACCGGAGATGTCACCGATTTCATAAGTTTCTACTCTCTTTCCTCTACAATAATGAACCATCCCCAGTACAAGAGTCTCTATGCAGCCTATTGTTTCTACTACTTTAACGGTAAAGTGCTTAACAGCTCAGTTATTTAACTTACAGCATGCTCAGCCTCTTTAAGTAAGGTTAAGTAGTTAAATGTGAGACGAGTGCTGGTGTTTCATCATATCTAATGTTTTCAGGGAGTATGTCACTGAAGGACCTTATGTATGACACCCTTATAATGGCTAAGAAAAACAACTTTGATGTATTCAATGCACTTGATCTTATGGAGGTTTGTGATATTTTTTATCTTAAAGCTCCAATACTGAAATGAAAGATATTCTGTAATGTCTTTTTGATTTAAAAGTACAACTTTCATGCTCCTACACTTAACGTGATATTCGTTATCTCAGAACAAGCCGATCTTGGATGATCTGAAGTTCGGGATGGGGGACGGTAATCTGCACTACTACATATTTAACTGGGTGTGTCCTAACATTGAGCCTTCACAAGTTGGGCTCGTCCTACAATAGTAGTCCCTGTGGCGGGGAACCACAGTGAGCCACTTTCCAAACTATTTTTCTAACTATGTTTTTAGCTTTCTATAATTTATTTGATTATAAGAGGGACAAATTGTTGTGGACACTTGTTGCAGGGACTGTAAGAGCAGCTGTGAATACTATATTTGTGCTGGAGTGAGTGTACCTTTTTCAAGGGTGTTTTTTATAGGTTGGTACTTGGTACAAAGCTGTAGTTCGCGTGTGAGGTTGTGATCGTTGGGCCGTGGCTCAGCCTCATATTCGATATTACTGCAGGCACTAAGCGATTGAATCTTACAAATCTCGTTACGTCATTAGTCAGACTTTGACAACTTAAATTTCAGAATAAATATGTTAATGCTACTCTTGCGACCCTAGGAAATTATCTCGGAATCGAACATTGATAAGTCTCTTTACATGCTGCAGCCTTCTTTTTGCCTAATTGAATGTTGATAATTTTACAGAGCAGGCAAAATTATATGTTTCTGTTATTGTGGATTTGTTAGTTAGAACTTGGAAAAATATCTTGCTTCAATTTGTAAAAAGTTATAAAAATTTACAATACCATATCAAATAAAGTCTGAGTTCTACACCTCAACCTTCCGATAAAACAACAAACCAAAAACAAAATAACCAAAGTGCTCACACTATACACACAATAACTTATATTTTCGGTCTCTGAATTGTCGATTTCACCACTGTCTTTCATTTTCATTTCCTTTCATCATTCTGTCCACGAAGCAAACTGCCCCGGTGCTCATCATCATCTCTCTCTCTCTCCCTCTCATCATCTTTTCGCGTTAGATCCACATAAGTTAAGTCCTCAGACAAGGGCTCTCAGGGCGCCTCCACTGGTATGAGTGGTTCTCCTGGTCGCTGGAAGGGATTGTTGTACCGATCGTCAAACAATGACGGATACATATCCTTCACTAGAGGGGACATGTCTTTTCCGTCGATTTTCACTCGTTTTCTTGTCGTGGTGTAGTTTATCTTGCATCTGTGTGGCATCTTCTTGCATCGCTCGTACCGTGCAGAGTCGTCCCTCATCAGAAACTCAATGCCTCCAACACTCATGTATCTGCGGAAAGGAGGCGGTTAGAAATCTGACACATCTTACGGGATAAGTGGGAAACAATCAAATGAGAGTTGTTGCGTCCCACGATTCAAGGTGGGTTGCTTTGGACCTCGCAAAACTCGATTAATAGCCAATAAAATCGAGTTCTACCGAATAACTCTACCTAATATCTTTGTCTTCTAATACTAAGCAGGAAATTTACCATTTAGGGTGTCAGGCAAAGCACTGCAACACTGGCAAAATTTATCGAAAATCAGGCGATTATATTCGACATATTATGTCATGACACAAGGCAATTCAAGTCGCAATGTTAAACATATAAAATATACCACAAGGCCCAAAAAAGACCTTGGTATCGACAAAATGCTTGTAATTTTCCACACCTATTTAGTATTTACTGCTTAGCCTTATGGACTACATGTTAAAACCGTATGCCGCCTTGACTATTATTTTTATCGCCACGCTGCAACAGTGAAACAGCGACACTAAATACTAGTGACAGTTTAACTAATTAAACTGAGCGTTACGCCCCTAAAGTATTCTTATTTTTTTAACCCACAGGGGATGGGAAAAGTTTCAGTTTCAGTATCGAAAACAGAATTGACTGAATATGACAGTATAAGCTATTTTCAGGCCTGCACGATGTTTAACTTTTGAAACACTCGTTTAAAAGGACCTTGAAAAACTTCCACTAAACTAAACTTATAAATTCCAATAACAACTTACTGTCGGCCCTCTTTAAAGTCCCCAATAGTGACATTTATCCTGGTGTGTTGCTTGTCCATAAGGCTCGGTCTAGCTCTGATGTGAAGTACGTGCTTGCGGAGTGTCGAGCCGTCGCCCTGAAAAGTGTTCAAATGTTAAACTGATGTCGCAACCGTCTTAGTTGATCCCTTCACGGTGTACTGTGTACATATACATTATCTTGTACTGAGTACATATACATTATACTTGTGACAAGATCATAGAATGTTCTAGTGTTTTGGAAATTCTACTCCGAGCATTTTAGGGATTTCAATACTGTTGTTAAAGCAAGACATCAGAATATGTTCTTTTATTTGATTAAGTATAAATTATGAAAAAAAGTTGTTTATTGGTATCGCGAGAAATTTGTCGGATTCACAGGCTACCGAAATTTCCCTAGACCTGACTTAAATTTTAATTATCTATGTTGTTCAACGTGCCAAATTTCGCTTAAACTTTCTAGACCTGTGTATGATCTCATATTGCATTTACCTAGCATCCTACAAAACCATACAAAACCAAAGCAACCTCCGGAATGCAGTAGAAAATCAAAACCTAGGTCCAGAAAACTCTCGACACCCACAAGAATCGTGCCGTATCGTGGCATTGCTCCAGCTAATGTTATTTATGTCAAGGAGTTCTATCCCGCTCAAGTAAATTGGACGAGATCACACATCCTATATTTCCGGCTAAAATCCTTAAGGGAATTTACCATAAATTCCTTGGTTATTTTTGAAATGAAATTTTCTTATTTGAAAGTGACACCCATGGCTTTCCTTAAACGTATTTCGCAAATTAAAACTTCGTAAGGCCGACGTCAGCAGACGTTGTTTTACGTAATTTACTCTTCTTTGATAACGGTCCGAGACATATTTCAAATGAGTGAAGCCTATGAGATCAGTGTTGTTGAATTCCTTACATTTCTCCAGGCAGTTAAATCATCTGCTGGTGTTAAATCATCTGATTGGAAGTAAACATGAGCTGTTCCACTTACCCTATGATAGGCCCGGCCCTTGTAGTATCTGATTTTGACTGCTTTCTCGCCCGGTTCCAGGGGCACATGTCTGTGTCGGATAGAGGTGTGTTTCAGCCTGTGTATACCGATAGGGCGACCGTTCGGTAGAGTACCAAAGTTATTGACATGGAACCTCGCTATCGTCTTTTGGATCCCGTGGGATAGCGACATTTCGTGTTTTTTACCTGAGAGATGATATGTTGTTAGCGAAATGTCCACTGCTGGAAGAATGGTGTTGAGGTTAAGATTTGAAGATTTGTACAGATTTTGATGCTTTGATGTCTACAATGCATGAACAACATGACAAAGTCGGGCGATTTATAAAAACTCGAATGTTTCCATGAAGGAACGAAGGCAATCTTACCATCCATGTTAGTGTTAAGTTCAGTGTTAGTATTGTTAGTAAGACTAGGATCCAGCTTTATTTTCAGTCGTGTTCTACCGTCCTTTCTACTGGAATGTAAGACTTTGTCTCCAGTATTGTACTCAACCTCTCCTTCCTTGACCTGAAAAATACGTACGATAATCACATAGAATTAATAGCTAAGCGGATTCAACTAGGTTAACAGTTTGTAGTAGACTCTTCTATAGTTGAGAATTCAGATCAAAATTTGGACTTTAAAATTTGCTCTAGCAGTTACGCATACAGTGACTTTTCGGAGCGATGATCATGTAAGAAAAGATGATCATGTAAGAAAAGATAATATTGTTATTGGTAGATAATTACATTGGCGGGGACAATCGGGCCTGCTGGTCTAGAGCCTTGAAGATTTTGCCCATAAGGGTCAACGAAATTGTTATTTCTGGCCTCAACTATAACATGTGAGTGTGAGGTAAATAAAAGTCAAGTTCGAATATTCTCATCATACTAGACGATTACTACAGATTTCCATTTATTATGAAAAATAAATTCGGTATAAGTATCACTATTCACTATCTTGCCCAACCCACTTTATTATCATATGTTGTGATAAAATGTAGCTTTGACTATGAGACTTTGAGTATGCCTCTAATGAAAATGATCAAATTACAACCTGGAACAATATTTCAATAAATAATTGTGGTTTTATGAATTTAATATAGTCAGCCTTTGGTGACTAAATTTATACCGATGATGTTAAAACTTTTGCGATAGCATATTGTGGTGATGATTGATTCAATCTTATCTGGGCAACCTGACCTCAAGTGATACTTTTCAGTATGCGATTATGTGATATCTGTCGAATTTTAAAACATTTGTTGAGGTCTGGATTCGAATGGGTTAGCGTAAGGTAAATTGACAAATTGAAGGTCAATATTCATTCCTCTAAGGCTCTATAGTTTTGTAGTTATGCGAAAAAGTTGGTTTCCATTTTAAACCTTAAAGCTCAAAGAACCAGTGCAGACTTTTTAAGATTTAAAACAATGAATCACCTGGTTCAACCAACAGTTTAAGTGTGAAGAAACTGAACTCACGGTCAAGGTTTGGTCATCGATAGCTGTGTCCAGATCAACTTCAAGATCATTATCTGTTAACACACCAATCTGCTCCAGAATCTGTCTTTTCTCCTCTTCTGGCATTTCCCCCTCAATTATTTCAATATCCACCAGGTCAGGGTCTATGTCTGATATTGAGGCTCCCGGAAGCGGTGCTGGCCATGTTGTTCGTGAAACCAGAGCAAGTAACAAAACGGAAGCAAATCTCAACATGTCGAATCGCGAAGTGTGTGTGTTTTACCGTGCTGCGGCGCGGAGGAGTAGAAGTATGGAGCGTGAGTCTAATTACCGAGGATCGAATGAAGCTATTTTAAGGGAGTGTGCCTCGCTCTGCGCTCCTCACCCCGGCCCAGCGTTAATCGAAGTTGCGGGCCAATGGGAGGAGGCCACGTCACAGTGCCAGAAAACCAACAGCGTGCAGGGCGAAGCAGTACAAGGCCAGGTGATAGGAACATAAGGGGAGGTACTAACGTAGCACGAGTTGGATAGTCTACATACACACACCCTCCACTGCCACAGATAAGCCGCTCCATCCTACCGGCTACCGTCTTCTTCCACCTTAACTTCCATTGCGGACGTCTGATAGGCTTTCCTAATCCCTGGGACGTACCTTCTGACTGGAGCTCCAGAGATTTACTGAAAATTAGTGTAATTTTCGCAGTCTAGCTGGAGAATCTGAGGCTTAACTAAATAATTTTTACATAATTGTGCAGTGTTCATTGTGTGGAGACAGTTCGGATCTGTCTGGGCAGCTGCCAAGAAGAGCTACACTGCAGATAACCAGCCAATTATTTAGCCTACTTCTAGCACGACAGACTCGCTGTATAGCTTCGCAGCTTTCTGTCTCTTGCCATCTGGATTTAGCCTGATCTCCCGATATACCGATAAGACAGGGCTTGGCACTTGTCAAATTCGAGATATCTAGCTAGGCTATCCTTCCGTCATCATGTAAGTAGAGGGTATCTGATATTCATCCCTTAAGAAGCGGGCTTTTGGATATAAGCATGGAATGTCTCCATGCCTTGTTCCTACTAGCAAGTAATTTGATTTAAATTACAACGTAAAGTTTGTACGAAATATTACAAAATGATTGATATATCGTATTGATTATCGTATTTACAATGGTAGTTAGTAGTGTTGAAGTGTTGAATTTATGTCAATAGTTAGTGCCGTATAACTTCATGAGAATATTATATAGTGTTTGATCAATGACGCATGACTCCTTATTCCCAGAGTCCTGATTCCTGCGTTTTGATGAATGATCTCATCCTTGATCAGTGTTCATTAACCGGATCTTATGCTTCCACGCCTTTAAATGTTCCAGACTCTACGGCAGATTGTTATTGAAACAGGAAAATTCGCGGTTACTTCTCTGCCCTCCAAATTCTTTATTTCTAAAATCTATGTTCTGGCCTAATCTCACAGTGGGAGATAGTTAATTTTATTCATTAGGTGAGAAACTTTTAAAGTGACACCCATGTTTTGCCGAAAAGTCTGGTGCGTTAGCAAGTAATTCAGAGGTCATCAAGTCGAACAAAAGGAACCTACTTACCTACAGCCAGGACAGATTCTAAACTTGTTAGAAATGTCACAAAACCAGGTGTTGTTGAAAAAAGTTCAAAGCTTGAAAATCCTCTGATTAAATTTAGGGAGAAGTTTTCTGCTCAATTCTGGTCCAGGCTGAGAGCACTAAAGCTGGCACGTGTTCCTTATTTCTAAAGGGAGCACTCTCACATCATTTAGATCATTCACGTGGTCTCGTTTATTCCGAGTCACGTGACCCAGTCTCACACCCCGACTTAAAAACGCTACACCATGCCTCTCTTCGACAACGTGGATCATTTCTTTCACTCTAACGATGAAGCGAGCAGTGTTTTTAGTTGTGGTGGTTGCCCTGGCGGCTGGACACAAGATAAGTGAGGAGGACAACCTCCCGGACGTTGATATCAGGAAGACAGACGTCAGACAGGAGTTCGCGCAGTTTGTCAGGGTGGGAGAACAATTCTTTAGCTTTACACATTTTCTCATTCTTGTTAAACTTTCAGTTATCTTAAACCCTTTAACAGGGGGTATGAAATGCATTTCCCGTCGTTACTTGATGTTTCACCTTAAGTCATTGGTACAGATAGTGATTTATCTAAAATTATTTGAATCTAACACATGGCACTTAAAGAAATTCAGACACAGCCGTGGGAGCTTGAGGAGCAACGCCGACGTCAAGAAGAGATATCAGATCTTTGCTAAGAACATGCAGACAATCAAGAGCCACAACAAGGCTCACTCTTCATACAGGATGGCCGTCAACGACTTCGCTGATAAGGTCAGAGTGAAACTTGAAAATATTTTGTTCAAATCTTACTCAGCTCTGATGTGTGATCTTATTTAAAAACTAATATGTGTTAAGTATTTCAAGTGAAGCCAGTAAGATGCTTCTTGGTGTGAAACATAAAGTAGCTGAAATGTGAACTCAACTGTGGGCGTCAGTTGCTGTCCTGGGAGTCGTCGTTAGAATGTTAGATCATACCAGATGTGATTTGACTGTGTCTTACTTATCCCATTGGCTTATTTTCAAGCCAAAATTTGTCAGGATGTCTGGTCATAAAACCAGTGGGAAAATGAATAAATTCTTTCAGTCAGCAATACCTTCCCCGTTACGGGACTCATCAAAATTCACAGCATGCAAGAATGCGGTTTACTGAAAAGAATGCTTATCGCCCGGCTATTTTAAGAGATTAGATAATCGGCGGTCGAAGAATTGTTGGCACAACCCTTTGTTGGGATTATTCCCCATCATCATCCAGACAGGACACAGGCGTGCCAAAAGTCAGATTTGCGGGATTTGAACGTTAGGCTCTAACTGTTACCAAGCCAGTACTTGTACAATCATGTGAATACTTATAGGGCGTGTCAGTCCTTAGCCCTTAGGTTTGTGGAGGAGGATTTAACATTCCTAACTGACGGCTTTATCTCTCAGAGTCTCCGAGAGAGACAACAATTCACTGGACTGGCTAACTTCACGTCTGTCAACAAACGAGAAAGTGTGAGTAATTGTTAGATTTTCTTAGACTGCTAGGTTTTAATGGATCTCAAATTATCATGTTGTTTTAACAGTCTTTGTTAGATTTTCTTAGACTGTTAGGTTTTAATGGACCTCAAATTATCATGTTGTTTTAACACTCTTTGTTAGATTGTCTTAAACTGTTAGGTTTTAATTGATCTCAAATTATCGTGTTGTTTTAACCCTCGAAGTGCTATTGGCAACAGTGAACGAAGTAATTAGATGCTGTTAGTAAGATTTGGTAAATTTTGATGAAGATCCAACAAGCGATTAGGTGTCAATGACAAAAATTCCCTCTCCTTTGTGGTTTGATGTTGACTGCGGTGCCAGTCTATGGTGGTATCCTCAAATATCGTTGTCAAAGGCTTGAGGTGCACTCCAACTTGCTCTTCTCATTCAAACAATTTTGATTAAAATTCCTCAGACTCAATGAGCATTGAGCAGTGACCACGCGTCATAACAAAATCAAGTGCTTAGCTCAACTTTAAACCTTTTATCGTGGGCACTGGGCACGAGATCATTTGATTAAAAATGATTTTTGATTAATAAATAATTTTGGCACTGTTATGTGTGAGTGCAGCGACAATATAAATGTTCAAATTTCTCATTTGCTCATACAAAATATCGAAATTTTGTCTAATAGCACTCAGCATTCTTCGGAAAAAATAGCAAATAATAGTCGATGTTGGGACCATCGAGAAGTCATATTTTACCAATCAATGTCAAGCACTTAGTCACATAATACGAAAACTAAGAACGTTCGACTCATCCCAAGTACCTCTGTCAGTATCTATCTTCACACATACACATCTTGTATTTCTCACCATCCCAGACAAGAAGGTTGTTGAACTTGAGAGAAGCTGCTCCTGAAGCTTACGATCACAGAGACGAGGGTCACGTGACCGAAGTTCACGATCAGGGGGACTGTGGTTCTTGCTGGACGTACGGAGTTGTAAGTTATTATATCTCAATTCTTGTCTATTTATCTCATGTTTGTATCTCATTTCTGTATTTCTTCTTTTTATATCATGTTTGTACCTTTTCTTTGTGTTTATTTTTGTATCTCATTTCTTTATTTCATAAGCTCATAAAGCGAGCTCAGAATGAAATTGGGTCCCAAACTGCTTAAACAATTAAGATGGTTAAGATTAAGATACTCAAGTGAAATGTGGTTTTCGATGCTTTAGTAAGTTAGTAAGATAACAGCTGTCTCAATCTTGTCAGGAAGACTAATACGGCTCTTATTTGTCAGGTGTACCCCCTGGAGGTAGCTGTCTCTATCTTGTCAGGAAGACTAACAAGGCCCTTATTTCTCAGGTGTACCCCCTGGAGTGAACTGTCTCTATCTTGTCAGGAAGATTAACACGGCCCTTATTTGTCAGGTGTACCCCCTGGAGTGAACTGTCTCTATCTTGTCAGGAAGACTAACACGGCCCTTATTTGTCAGGTGTACCCCCTTGAGGGAGCTGTCTCCATCTTGTCAGGAAAAGCCGCTGTAGCACTGTCTCAACAAGAGGTCTTATCTTGTGCTTATGAAGATGAGGAAGGCAGGAACGGCTGTAACGGTAAGTGAAGATTCAAATTTATCGTAGGTTAAATCTGAGAGTGAATCTTGGATGATGAAGTTAATCATTGGATGAACAAGCTCCCTATACTCAGTAGTCAGTCTCCCAAAATAAAAATTAATTTTATTAATATCACAATTCTGTGTGAACAACCAGCAGAAAATTCAATATTTACTCATGAAAGAAATTTTGGTTATGGTATGCTTTGTGATGTTAATGATCGCGTTTTTTTATGATAAGGGCGAACGAATAACTATTGAGAATTTACCAGTAGCCGTATTCAGAAATTCAAAGTATGCATAATATTACTATCGCTACCTATCATAACGGTGTAGTAAATCAATCGAGAATACCGCATTATAATTCGGGGAAAGTACAAATCACTCATCCAGAGAGAGAAGGAATGACTGATTTACTTTTATGTCATACCAGCTAGAATCTAGTCCCCTCAACTCCAAGTAGGCACCATTTATTGCGTGCCTACATAGGCACCATTTATTGCGTGCAGATAACAACTTCCATATATGGAATGATTGATGGTTATCTAGCAGTATAAGTAGTGCTTGGAATATATGATCAGCAGGCAGCTACTTGGTTGAGTGGCATTTCGCCCTGCCTCGCAATCCAGCGGTTGCAAGGTTCGAATATGCTCGGGGAAAGCCTCGCTCGTAAAATCGGTAAACGTGCCAAGATAACCTTGGGTTGCTTACTTTTCAGATTCCAATGCACTACTAACGTATCGAGGACGTATATTCAGTTGTCTGAGCTGGGACTGGCTTAGTTGTGTGCCTAATGGGTCGATCACATATTACGTCAGAAATTTGAAGTTAAACTCGCCCCTCCGCTCTCTCGTAATCAAGCGTAATCTTGGTTCAATGGTTCAACCCTCATATCACCCTCATTGTGTAATCAAGGCTGCAACCCCTCTCTCTTCAAAGACAAATAGGTTTTTTGATTTTACCACTAAGTCCAATTTAATATGAAGGCTGTGGTGTTGTTTTTTCGTAATTTTAAAGGATTTTTAAAAGGATATATTCACTGTATGCAGTGAAGTTTTTTTGAAAATACCTTGATTTTGGTAAGATTAGCAACTTATTTCCTCGATAATAATAATGCGGACGTTATTGATAACGCAATCATAGCCCTAAACTTAATATCATATTGCTATATATTAGTATGTTTAAAGTTGCTCAACTTATTAGGACATTGCTCAAATATTAGTAAGTTTAAAGTTGCTCAACTTAATAGCACATTGCTCAAATTTTAGTAAGTTTAAAGTTCAAGTTTAACGTTACAAAACAAGTCCTACATTCACGTTGCTCAAATGAGACTGTTAGGTGGATGGTACATGGACGGATGGGACTACGTTAAACAGCACAAACGTCTCGCTACTGCTGAGGCCGAGCCTTACTTGGGAATTGACATGCACTGCGATCCAGACATCAACGACAAGGCCAACGGTTTTGCTGGATACAAAGTTGTTGACTGGGAACGGGTTAGTCCATTTGGTGGATACTACAGTCAGGCATTTAATTTTTCGCCCTTTTCGATGAAGGTCTTTGTTTTAGTGATACCGCTGGATTGCCATAAAATTTCCATGGCAATATTTCTACTGCAATTCTTCCCCAGAGTTCCTCCATATAACCACTACAATACTCTGCAGGTACCTAAAGGAGACGATACCGCCCTGGTGGCAGCCTCCTCCAAGAATGTTGTAGCTGTCGCTCTGGAATCTCTAGGTCTCTTCTTCTACAGCTCAGGAATCTTCCTGGACGAGTATTGTGAAACCCCCGCTGCTGTTGACCACGCTGTTACTCTAGTCGGATACAGCTCTGAGGCTTGGATCGTTAAGAACAGGCACTACAAATAGTTTATTTCCATAATTAGTAATTAAGTGTAACTAAGTGTAACTAAGTTTAACTAAGTAGTAAGGGGTCGTTCACATATGACGTCATCACCTAGGGGGAGGGGGGTTTCCAAATGATGATGATTGATGACGAGGGGGGAGGGGGGTTTGGCTAATGATGATGTCATCAAAAATTTTTAGGATTTATAGGACTTTTTTGAAAATTTTTGATTTCTTTTGAAAATTTTTATCAACATTTTACAAAATCAGAAGGAAAATTTTCAAGTAAAAATTCTGATTCAGAAATCTGGTGAAATACTTTGTTTTCACTGACATTTTATTAAAAAATTCAAAAATGACTGCAAATTAAAAGACCAAAAATCAAGTTTTTGACATGAAGTAAGGGGGGGGGGGGGGTTCCGACTGTGATGATGTCATTATGGTAATTTGCCTCTGACATTTAGGGGGGTTTTGTCATGATGATGAATGATGACGGAGGTTGGGAGAGGGTAACAGTTACCGAAAATTTGCTGACGTCATATGTGAACGACCCCTAACTAAGTGTAACTAAGTAGTAACTAAGTGTAACTAAGCAGTAACTAAGTATTAACGAAGTGTAACTAAGTAGTTATAACTCATATATACTATCTTTTTGCCATCCAGCTACAAAAATTGTGACGTAAAATTTAGTTTTGTATAATTTCTACTGTTATGGAGAACGCTAAACATCGGATTGTTTGTAATTGACACAGATTATATGTAAAGGAAGGACTGTATATGATAGGAAGGAACCCGTCCTCGGGCGGGTTTCCACACTGACACATCGATACAACATTGGAACACCCAGCACTTTGATTTGCAGAAGTCTTGAGTATATTATTGTAATCGAGACAATTTCAGTTGGGGCGAGAAATGGGGAGAAAACGGATACGTCAGAATGGCTCGATCACTCCCATCCCATTGCGGTATTGCTGACTATGCTTACTACCCCCTGGTGGAAAAGGACGAATAAATGGACTGAGTGATGTGTTGAAACAATAAGAGCAACCCTTCTAATAAAAGCTACTTGGACCCTCAAATGATCATTGAATTAGTTTTAGGGTATTCTTGAATTGTTTGAATTCAGCAGTTTCATTTTGTCAATCGAATAAAACAGAATGTGACGTTTTGAATGATAATATTAAAGCTTTATTTGATAACGATAACATAATAACATAGAAATAATAAAGGGCTGACAAACTTTATAAAGATGAAATTGGCACAAACAAAAAATAAGTTAAAACGTCATCTTCCGATCTAAATCAACCTTATTATTATTAATGAGATCTATTTTGATCGTCTATGCCTTTTAAAAGTATTCAGTTACTTAGTACTTACACTTAAAAAGCTGGAACAGTCTTGGGTACTTATTTAAATAAGAAGTCCTAAATTTGGTTATAATAGCATTGCTACAGCTTTTGTCTTATGTAGAAAAACTTAAAATGAAAACATCAAATTTATTTATCACCATCAGTCTCTCAACAATACGATATTTTATCGGCTAAGTTGATCAACAATTGTTGATCACTTAACAAGTCCTGGGACTGTAGAATTAATTCTCTTTTTGATCATTCTTCTTGCTTGGGGATGGCACACTTCTGAAATTGTTTTAACATTTTACCAGAAATGTTTTTCACATTTCACGAATTCTTAAGAGTTGCATTCCATTTAAGTTTATATTAAAGGTGATGGCCCAGATATTTACTACTTTGGCCTTAAGTGTAGATGATAGTGTATATATAACATGTAGCATAGTCACGCAAGCCATAACTAATTACATCATACTAAAATTAGCGGTCAAAGATTCAGCTTCCTATCATTTGGCAGCACCCTGGATCACTGTCTAATAGAAATTACATTGTTCGGTCTACCGATTCTGATCATTTGAGTTATGACGTGATGTAATAGATACACATTTTTCAATAATTGTAATTTAAGTGAATTAATGACTCTCAGCAATAGTTCTAAAACACTTGTCATGTCATACTTAATCATACTTAATCCTGTATGGTCATG
>JH156203.1:87547-109761 GCA_000226015.1 Mnemiopsis leidyi
AAAGCAAATTTTAAGTTAAAATTCTGATCAGAAATCTGGTGAAATACTGTGAGAGTGTTTTCATTTGTCATTGTCGCGGTGATACCCGACTCACGCAGCTAAAGCTGAATTGAACGAGATCGTTTCGTTAGAACGTTAGACGGATATAATCTCGTCAATATTTTTACTGGTTTAGAATAAAAAATTTCAAAAATGACTGCAGATGCAGATTAAAATTGACTGTTGACGAGATTATTTCCGTCTAACGTTCTAACGAAACGTCGTTCAGCTTTAGTTGCGTGAGTCGGGTATCACCGCGACAAAATTAAAAGACCAAACATAAAGTTTTTTGACTATGAAGTACAAAGTAGGGGGGGGGGAGGTTCCGTCTGTAATGATGTCATTATCATTATCAATTATGGTTATTTACCTCTGATATTTAGGGGGTTTTGTCATGATGACGAATGATGACCAATGCACAATGACGGAGGGGGGATCAGGGGTGTAGAAATTACCTCCGCGCGCGCCGGAGGGCTGCCGCTTCGCGGCAGCAGTGCTATGCAACGTGTAGCAAACTTTAACGTTCTAACGAGGAGAGCAGAAAACTGCGAGCCGCGCGCGGGTCGGGTAACATCTCGACAATGTAAAGGGCCCAGGCCAAATTCTTTGCAGGGACACTTCTCACCGGAGGTGGCTGGAAAGGGCTAGAAAGGGCAGCTATTTTAGCTATGTGCATGTGGCAGTGCAGCCGCCGCACGCGGCATAAGCACCTGGCCTGGTTAGGTGAAATGCCCGTGAGACATTTTGCATTTAGAGACAACGCCCGTCAAAGCTTGATCTCGCTAAGCTCCACAGGGCTAGGGCTAAACTTAGTACGTCATCAGGCAGCACTTTACTTGTCTGACTTTTTCCGAGAATAAAATGTCGAGACGGTGCGCGCTGCCGTACAAAACACAAAAGTTCACGGGCGATCCACGTCTAAAATTTTCAAAAATTCATATAAATTTGCTAAGTGTAAGGCTAAAATGCGTGCCTTGGATATAATATCGTCAATGCGGCAACATTTGAACATTATCTGGGAATGAAATTGGAAATAAAATGTTTGTCGCGGTCATACCCGACTCACGCAGCTAGGCGGATATAATCTCGTCAAAATGTGTGGGAAGGTGCGCGCTTTACAATTATTATTTAGCGCCGCGCGCAGATAAGCCATCGCGTTTGAAATTTGGCATTTGGAATCGAGCGCTCAAAGCAGTAGCTTTTGCGCTTTGTCCGATCAGGTCTGATGCAAATGTCGAGTCGTTGTAATGTATGCGTTATGTATTTTCTTCTTCGGCAATCGGCCTATCAGTCATACACTGCCGTATTCATTTTCAAGGCAAACTAAGCTGATAATGCTAATTTCTTGTTTATTAGCAACATTCATTTGTCACATTAGTGACCCGTGACCGTTTATTATCTTTCAACCTGTCCATCATTTTCCCTTTATTCCCTTAACATATAACATATTTTGGCCAATCTCCTTTTCACTGGGACCAATCCTTTAGTGAGCCTTTAGTGATGGGTTCAGCAGGATCCTACTGGGTCACAACTTCTTTCGAAGGCCACCACTTGGACTGCTTCTCATGACTTGTAAAACTAACGAGCCCTAAATTAGCACTCTATAGAATATTAACCATCATGGATAATTTTTGCACCATCTGACAAATTCTCCATCGTCCTCGGGGACTGGACGCTGTGGCGGAGGACACCATGGCGGTAGACACTATGGCGGACGACGCTTAGGCGGACGACGCTTAGGCGGACGACGCTTAGGCGGACGACGCTTAGGCGGACGACGCTTACGGCGGAAGACGCTTGGGCGGAACTTTTCAAAAAGGGGTGGACCTACGGTGGAGCCACCAGATCCTCACAATCTAACATTAACATAGAACTACGGCGGAGATACGGCGGAGTCTTTCTTTGTTTTGTCCTGAAAAGTAATTTTGCTCCCCAGTCACACTAACAGTTTGGAATTAAGCCTTTGAATACTTGAAGATATCAAAATTTTCGAAACTTCAGATGGAAATTGACGGACATTTGCAAAAAACGTGCAGTTTCTAAACTCCTATCCTAATTGGTAGGTTGGTTTCTCTAATTGGCTTCTCTAACTGGCTACCGTTTATTCAAGGTCTACAACTAAGTACCTGATCTCATCGCAACTCCAAATGTTTTGTCATTTACAGCTTCTGATTTTCAGCTTCACATATCAAATGTGTCTACACTGTGACGGGGAAACAAAATTCAAATTTGTGAATGATTGTTTTTCAAACAATTACGAGATGAGTAATGACTCCGCAGCGTCCATGGTAATGTGAGTATCTGGCGGCTCCGCCACAGCATCCGCCCTTCGTGGTAGTGACGTCGCCGTAGTGTCCCCCTCCTCAGCGTCCTATACCTGTTGTCCTTCTTTCTGTAAGTATCATGTTTGATGACACTGACAAAACGTGTCCATTTAAGAGTTTCTAACGGCCTCCAGTCAAGTTAGTTGCTTGCAGCTATTTCAGCATTCAACACTCAGAGTGATTACTGTGAGTCTTAAGTCCACCTTTGCATTTAGATTTTCTCAGCAGTTTAATGCTTGACAATCTAGATTTATCTTGCATGATGCTTTCAAGATTTGATTAGTGACGTCACTTTTTTACTCACACCTTCAGATCTTTTATTTGTTGATAAAAAGGCGGTTTCTAAGTTGACATGCTCGCGAGAGTTCTTGCAAAGATCATTACAGTGCATATCCGTGTGCTGAATATCGAAGTTGCTCTTGAATCTTTGATCAACGAAAGTTTTTCATTTACCAGATTGACAAAGACAACATATCTGGGCGTTTCTCTAATCATGCTAATGTCTTGGCTCAATTAGATCTAGGCTAGTGATATTCTAGAAGGATTAGCATGTTTTTCTATGACTTGTGTCGTACAGTCTTATACACTTCCCTAAGAAGGAGCTCGTTAAACCTTCTTGAGTTGTACTTTACCTGTTGGTTATGGGAATTACGAGTTTATGTTGTTCAATATTCTGTTATTTTGTAGAGCATGGCGACTCAAGCTTCCCAGAGAAAAGCATATGCTGCGAGGTCTCAAGCCAGCAACGTTTTGGATGGAACTCAACAGGTATACACATCGATTTATAAATTTCAGTGTATACTTAACCTTCGCATTAAGCCAGTCCCAGCTCGGACACCTGAGTATACGTCCTCGATAGTAGTACATTGAAATCTAAAAAGTAAGCACTCCAACTTTATCTTGTCAAATTATATGCCCCATTAATCGTTATTGTTTTGGCAGATGTTAATAATTCTACCCATTCTGTAATGCTCATTACACGTTAGGTAGAATGAGGGAATGTAATGTAATGACTTTTTAACGATATTTTAGTTCCAACTGAACCACTAGACTCATCCCGTTCTCTCATCCGCTTATTGTCTAAACGGTATGACACAAATGTTGCCTTCTGTCTACCACCTACATCCTTGTGTATCGTTAAACAAATCTTCAACTTGAAACAGCGTATTTGGGTACTCCTGACTATCGAGATATCATGCCAGGAAGTGCAGTATGTAAGGATTGTACCCAGATCTTAGTGAACTAATTAGACATGAGGAAACTTGATATCTCCGAGATAGTTACATATTTATATAGAACTACATATTAAGTTACATATTAATATCGACTTTAACCTCCACACCATTACCTGCGTGTAATGTTTCCTATGCCGCTACAAATGTGGGGTTACGTCAAGACTCAAGATGTTGTTAAATGTCACATCGATCTGTTTTTTTGAGCACCCTCTTGTACTCTCGTAGTGTGCCGTAAGCTTTTATGATCGTTCAATCACGAAAGGACAAAAGCGAAACCTGTATCTATTGCGTAGAAGGAACATTCAACCCTGGTAGACAACACTGTGTAACAACACAATATTTTTATTTATCCTAGGTTAGAGAATGTAGGCTAAAATATTAAATAATCAACTCCTAAGTCATGTTACATCGTATGTAGTCAGGTAATCTTTATGTCGCATAATGCATGATTCTGGTCTGCTGAATCTTGACCAGAGTTTCAGGCCGCATAGTGGGATTCCTGCATGATAAATACTACATTTACACAAGATTCTGGGTTAATCACATAAACTTTAAATCACATAAACTTTAAACACAGTTGGTGACTGTTAAAAGTCACCAACTAGAGTAAGACCTCGAAAGAGGACATTCTTCGAAATCTTTGCTATGAATAGGATTATAAGTTATGTATGCATCTTTTTTGTTTCTAATTTGTTACAGAAAAATGCTTTCAGTCCTATTCGTAACAAAGATTTCAACTGGCCCTTATAGTCCGGTCCTATTAATAACAAAGATTTTAACTGGTGTAGCGTATGTAGAATGATGATAGAATGATGATAGAACTTGCTTCGGATAAGATGAGGGTTCAGACAAAGCTAATAACGACGGAAACAGTGTAAAATTACGTGACTTGAACTGTATTAACTGTAAAGTTGTACAAAAAAGAGGCTGGCACTTTCGCGTCCTGGCTCATAAACTGACAATGTTTGGCACGTTGCAAAACGAATTCCGTGTAATACCGCTTACTTTTTAAGAATCTATTTATGAATATATCCAAATTTTCTTTACCCCCAGCCCGACATACCAAGACCGGGAAGGCGACTCCAGCAGCAGGCAGTAAGCAACATATTCAGCAATGAAGAGGCTCCCAACACAAAACAATACGAGCGATCTAAACCTGCTCCAGCTCCCTTTCTGACTGAGGATAACGCTGTAAATACTCACGGCAGATTGGGTGGTTATGTGGAACAATCTGATTCGTTGTTGACTGTACAGGTGAGTACAGACTGACTCTTATTAGCTGTACAGGTGAGTACAGACTGACTCTTTGTTGGCTGTACAGGTGAGTACAGACTGACTCTTATTAGCTGTACAGGTGAGTACAGACTGACTCTTTGTTGACTGTACAGGTGAGTACAGACTGACTCTTTGTTGGCTGTACAGGTGAGTACAGACTGACTCTTTGTTGGCTGTACAGGTGAGTACAGACTTATTTTTTGGACATAAAAACTGACATAAAACAGACATAAAAACGGACATAAAACCGCCTGAACTTTTTTTAATACTCAAGCTACTACTATCGGATTCGCCGTGAAATATCACACTTAAATTTTAAAAAGGCGTTTTTAACACTGAAGTTGAGATTTTTTAGCTGCTTGCCATCAACCGACCTGTTTGACATAAGATTTACTAAGAAAGATATCTGGGTTAAAGATAGCCTATATGGCGTCGTCTTAATCCAAGTTAGAGCATCAATTTCGTGATTGTACGATCGCAAGTTCAAGTCCCGCTATTGCTCGTGGGGATGAGGCTCGTTAACGTTCGGCTTGAAAACATGGTGCTTCAGTTATAATATTACTATTGTTTAAGTTGTTTACTTTTTGTTTTTTGACACTTGTTGTATTGACACGTGATTCTATCCACAATTATTGCGTGCACCTTGAATTGCCACGTCAAAATGCTGCTTATTTTTTACCTTAAGCTATATTAGTTTTAACCATTATGTGATCTTATAACCTTGGGTACCCCAAATTGATCTCGTTGCCAGTGCCCTGATATTATACCCTCCCATTGAATATAGTTAAATGTTACGTTTAATTACCTGTCCGTACAACTCTGTAATAATCAGACGCATCGTCAAAGCGAGGTTGGGTGAAGAATATCATCTTAACGTCCCTCCTCCAAATCCAGTAGTCCCTCCAGTCACTGTCGCCACACTCGCTGTCTGTCAGGAAGAAGTTGAGAACTTCCACGCCGTTACAGTGAATCTGTAGTCTCATCCCTGTACTCCTATCTAACGTAATTCTCCATATCATGTCCGGTCCTGCAGGCAGGTTACTGGAGAAGTTTCTGGAGAGGGAGCTGCAGTAGGGGACCGTGTATCTTGGGGGGAGAGTGAAGAAGATCTCTACTCCTCCTGCAAGGCTACTCTGTGTCGTGAAGAATACGAATAATCTTTCTCTACTTCCTTGTGCACTATCGGTCTTTATCTCAAGAGCAATAGGTGTGTCTTCTAGATCTAGTGGTACGAAAATGTCACGTCGCACCACCTTCCAATCACTTGAAGTAGTTTCACCTGGTATTGACATGAATCACTATTGACACGAATCAAATGGTTTTGGCGCAAAGTATTTTTAGCAAAATGTATCGTTAAAACCCTCTAAATAATCTAATTCATGATCAAAGTTTTCAGTTTTTCTATGAAATCAGTGTATTATTTGAATTGCTTAAGCTTTAACATAAACTCAGTAAAGGCGCAAACATACCTGGGATATTAGCTGTGACTCCTACTACTGCCAGTAAAACGAATTCCAGAAGCGGAACTTTGTTTTTTAGCATTTCTTGAACACTTGACAAAGCCTAAACTTGCGGAATAAGTAAGCAAACAAGGAGCAACCCTGGCCTCGACTGGTCTTATAGAATATTTGCTTAATCTTTTTTCATACGCTATAAGTATAAATGAAATAACTGAAATACATTAAATGCTGAATCACAGCAGCTGTGACACAGCTGTATTCCAGGCTCCAGCACCTTCTAAGGTCGGTTGTTGAATTAGAGACGTTTATCAAAGAACAGTTTCGATAACTATTACCAAAGATAAACTAAGTGGCAGTGAAAAAGAACGTTCATGAAAAAGGAATTTGGGTTTTGACAGATGAGCATTGCAACTCGAGAAAATAACTAAGACTAAATTTTATATTCTGAACCCACGGCGATTTTCTGCTTCCTTTCGAAAAAGTAAATTATGGAAGCAGATCAATAAGCTTCGTTTGATCATTTCTCCAGAAGAGCTGCGTCTTCAGTTGTTTTTCTCAGGAGAGCTGCCTTTTGATTGGCTTTTGTTCCGAGCTGCCCGCCGATTGGTTTCCACGATATTTTGTCAAGTGCTGAAAAATGGAAAAATATATTTTGAGTAGGGGTTTTTTACTGCACGTGAGTAAAGCGGCGGTGATAACATATTAACATATCGGTCCAATTTTCTTCCTTATGTAGATTGTAGAATTGGTTGTTAAGTTGAAGTTTGACACTGGCAGGGGCTAGCATCTTAAGGCCTTTAAATAATATCATAATAAATAAATAATATTATAATAGTAAATAGTAAATAATATTATGACAGTAAAATATTGCTATCATTTTGCCTATAATATAATTATAGTAGTTTATTACACAAAGCTGACACGGACAAAACGGACGGTGACTGACCCAGTGAGCCCCACTTGCACCAAGAAAGTATGAGCATAGAGAGACGCAGAAGTGAGACTAGGCTTGAGTTTATAATATAGTAAGAATGTTACCTTTAAAACTAATGATGCCTTATTTCAGCCTACCGAATTCCAGCCAGCTCCTGGAGTCCAAGTTGAAAATTCAAACGGTGAGATTACAGATTTCTCTTAAAATTTGTGAAAAAATTAGAGACAATTCAGTATAGTTGGTAAGGAATACAGCATCTACCATGACCATTCTTTGTGTACATAAACGTAGGTGCAGATAACTTTGTCTTCAAAATAAAGACAAAAAACATATAAGATACACGCTTTTTCAATTGTTTTATGTTTCTGCAAACTGCCATGAAGCTCCAACTTCATTACAGCACTCCATCAATTCTCCATTATTCATTTCACGTATGCCAGGAAAGAATAACACTTTTATTCTAGTTAGACTATTCGAATATGCAAAACTAACCTGTCTTACGTGACCAACCTTCAGTTTCAATCTCATTTCCTCATATCATAAAGGGATGTACATATATGTACATCCCTTTATGTAATATATATGTAATATGTATATATAATCATAATATATATAATCAGAAATAAATTAAATAATTTTTAAATCTATCATCCGATCTATTTGTACTCTGCTTCGGTTAGACAACGTCCAAAAAGTGAAGAGAAATTCACAAAACTTTACATGTTTTGCAGGATAATCGAAAAGTTTAAATGTAAGAAGTAGAGGTTACAGCCGCCATTTTTATGCACGGAAAATCCGTTAAGAGCCTGTTAGTAAGGGTATGTACGTATATTATAGGTTGTGTGCGGTTGTTCTCGATATGATGTTTGTCTTGATCGCGTTTCCTCATCAACATTTTCTTCTAATCTGTGATAAAAGTCAAGAGAGCAGAATAGAGTATTTTGTGTTACTTTCTGTCCATCTAGAATTTGAACTTATTGTGCATGAAATTAATCAAACTTTACAGGTTTATTTAAAGCAACTAATGATTGTAATTTGGATTAAAATTTCCCCCTCCGCTAACTCCCTTCTTATTTCAGATCCGTACAGTGAGATCCAGAAGGCCAAGTTTACAGAAAACCAGAACGTAGCTCAGGGACACAAGAAAAGAAACATGACCAGCACCATCTTCAGTGATCAGCCGAACATCCAGCCTGACCGGCCGGTCTACGACAGAAAGAACATCTCAAATGTATTTTAGTACAGGACATGTGATAGTAGACAGGAGTATAGGAGCAGACTATTTTAACCGTGTAAATTATCGTAATATTGTTATTTATAAGTTATCAAATAGTTTATGTTGTTTACAGTTTTCTTTCCAAATTTGTATTGGGCTGGTTACCCACTTACCATTCATACAGCACCCCAAATTTTCAGTTTATAGAAAATTTATGGTATTTACTCTTATTGAATTACCAGAATTCAATTGTGATACTTGTCCCAGAATATTAAAATTCAGATTTGCTGTAAATTTATTCTAACTTATTGGACAAGTTTGTTTTTCCAGTATCATCAAGTATTGACTGTGTTTTTGTTGTTTAGGACCACCAAATCCAAAATCCAAATCAATCCTATTTAAAGAAATTCACAAAAGTTGAATGATCTCATAGCCATAGTGCCATGTTTTCTTGATTCATGTATGCTATAAAACTGAGAATTTGTTAATTGCCGGAAAATATTTCAATGATAATCCAACCCAACAGAGTCTTAGAAATCACACCAACGTAACTCTCTTCAAACCGTTACCATGCCATGGCATTTAAAGAGAGAATGCCGCCAAGTCAATTAAAACGGTAACTTATTTGTGTACTACGTGTGCACTATTTATGTACTTGTGAGGACTGGTTGTGTGTTCTAGACAGTATCGTATTGAGGGTGGTTGGGACCGACATAGAATAAAGAACTAATGTGTAACGCTGTGGAAATTTAGTGTAAGGTATCCTATCGCTTCAAAGTAAATCACTTCGAATATCTATTAAGTATGAGTAGTCAATGATACGACTAAGGCTATAATGAAAAGTAAAAGATCATCAATATACATCAAGATGGTCGCCAGGACTTGGGACCTGGTCAGAGTACCTTATATTAATACCCTCAGTAATCCATCGTTGACTCAAATTATTTGTATAATAGTAGTCTTGAGTATTTTCTTCTGCTGTCTAAAAGCGATATGGTAATTGGTAAGTAAAATAAAGAAAAGTCTTAAACGTTGCTGTAATATTACACCTCTAGGCTATCGCCATCGGATTACTCGATCCGACTTTTCTAATTGCTGGTGGCCGCTCGTCCAGTCACGAGACTGCGGAGTGTCGTGTCCAAGGTAACCAATCTTTACTGTTGTCAATGTAAGTAATAAATGTAAGGAAGGTTGAGAATTGAGATGCTATGAATGGCTGGCTAGTGTGTAATCAGACCCTGGGAGAGCAGAGGTAAGTGGTAAATCATGGCCATGTTGCCATAGAAACGACACACCAGCATTTCTGGACTTTTTGGATGACGCCACGATCAAAATGTAAGGAACAGTTTGCGCGCCACAGCATCACGTACGTCCGCGCGTCTTTTTGAAACGGAATCAATTCGTCTGGCGGGTAATTATAACCAGCCCTTGATAACAGCCCTTGCCCATCGATCTATTATCCTATCTCACACAATCAAGCCGCGCGCACGTGGGCATCGTGTTCTTGACCTGTTCATATTGTCTCGGTTGTGCGTCGTTATCATTTATATCAACTGTTGAGGTTTAACGTTTTCTTCAGTCTTCACTTGCCTTCATAGGCTACCTGCTTAGTGCTTAATGCTTGTTATCACGAGTCGAGGGCTTGAAGTTCTAAGTTGACTTGTGAAATCATTCATATTTCATGCAGTTAGGCGTTCCGCGTCAGCAGCAGGATTAAATTTATCCGTTTATCCTAATTTTTGCAGAAACCATTTAACTGAAGACGCCCATCTTTCTGAATACAGGAATTTTAATCTCACATGAGATTGAAGGTTGATATTCGCAAAATTCTATTATGACCAAAACTTTGATTGTTATTTGTTTCACACTAAGTTCTAACCATTAGCCCTTTGTCACTTGTGAGGATTTTGCATGCCCTAGCCCCTAAATTTAATGAGATCTTTACCGTGATATATCCACTTTCAAGTTATTGCACCATTTTACCTTAAACCGTTAATCTTTCGGTTAAAGGGTCATAGTTTGGTGAGTGGGACAATAAATGCCATCAGCTCCAATCGATCCATTCAGTGGAACAAATCGATGTTCCTTTGGCGCCAATGGCGATGTAGTGAGTGCCGAGTGGCGCCAATAGTAATCCCTATCGCCATTGTCGGTGGCGCCACTCGATGGCGATACTCTTTTCACGATCACCACTCAGAGTGAATGGATCATTTGGAATTCCAATGGCGATTATGGAACCAATGGCGATTCATTTAAGGCAATGGCGTCAAATTCAATGACGAAAGTTGTGCCATATATTTCATTAGTGACAATAGCGAGAATCATCAAGTAATTATACTGTTGCCCAATGGTGCAAATGGCGAAAATGGCGACAATGATAATAATGGCGACAATAATAACAATACCCAATATGGTGATAATTACAAATAAATCGTTGGTTGAAAACCTGATAATCTCGCAACATGGTTGTGGTTAGTCACAGTTATCCCAACATTAGTAATATCGCCAATTTCTTTGACGGCATCCACGATTGGTGACAATTGCGATTGGCGACTGCGGCGCAGTTGCCGCCATTGTCAACACTTCATTGGCGCCAATCTCGATAAACACAACTATTGGTAATCGGTACCATGCCACTCACCTCATCGCCATTGGTGCCGGTGGAATATCCATTTGATCCATCGAGTGGATCAATTGGCCGCAATTGCCCCACTCACCAAAATACATGAACCTTCTACATACATACATATTTCTTGTTCAAGTTCTTATTAGATTAAAATACTTTTTCGATTGACTTGAGTTGTTCGACACATCACGATGTGGTTCTGTCAGCAGGGCAGTAAAATTCAAGATACAAATTAGTAAATTGTTTACAACAGTATTTAAATTGTTACCACGTGATGTAACACCTACTGTATGTTGCGGCATGATACTCCTCCGTCTGGGGCCTGGGTATCATGCGCTGTGAACTGTAACTGCCCCATTGTCCGATAATCAGAGGGTTAGATCGATGACGTCATTAGTGATGGGTTGAGTGTGTGCACCTATTTACTTCATTACTCTGAAATTCTTAGTAGTCCCCACTACGCTCACGTTAATTCTTTTCACTAAATTTTCAGTATCTTTACAGAGTTACACTCGATATATTGCGATTTTCCGTTTGACTTATTGTGAAAAAGCGTTTATTTTCCTTAAATTTCTCATGGCAGTAGCACTATATAGCGAGTTTATTTCAGCCGCCCGTCGTGAAATCGTCCAATTGTCTTGATTGAATTAACCATGACTATGAGGTTCCATTTGAATCCCACTTTCAAGGTGCCTTGACTTATTTTGAAATGAAAGTGGGTAGTAGAGAACGGAATTTCTGGGGAGAAGTCACAAATCCTACGTGATAGCGTTCCTCGAAAATGCTTTATTGTTTTTGCCTATTATGAGGTATTACTATTTTGAACTTCTTACTCAAATGACCTCTTTCAATTCAGGAAGTATTTTAGATAGAAAATTGTTTATCTTAAATCTTATATGTGACTATTTATAAATCTTTAAATCTTTAAATCTTTAATTTCATCTCTTTGTTAATGCAAACTTCTAGAACACTCAATTAAAACTCGTAATTTGTAAAACATAACATTCATTATCAGTTAAATTGCAACTATAATTTACAGTTACACAAATACATATCATCATCAGCAACATTAAGGGTACCAATATAGTGAATAGAGGATATGGCTTGCTGTCGGTTTAAATAGAGATGAACAAACGAGTCAAATATTTTCATTGCTGCTGTCTTTGAATCATGAACCATCATTGTCATGTACTAATGACCTAAACCTACACTATCAGTATATTCTCGCCCTGCGGTCCAGTCCTCAATCGACTTAGATCTTTAGCCTCGCTGAATCACGTCGGAAATTCCACCGCCTCTTGGGATGGGCGTGCCAAGTATGTTCTTGAATCTGTTTCATGTCATAGTGGGTAGGAGACCGCCGTAGAGGCAGCTAATAAGGGTGGTATCGGTGGGGGTGGTGGTTTCTCGAGCCCTCGGGGCCCGTACTCGAGGACAACTGGTTGCTCTGTATCGGCATTAATTGAGCACCCTGGTTGGAGATTACTGACATAAGGTTAGACAACTTTACTGGGATGGATTTACACTTACATTTATATTTACTTTCAGACTTTACTCCTGATTCTTAATTGCAGACTTTACTCCTGATTCTTAATTGCAGACTTCAATCGGGTTTTACACCTTTCATATCATACAATTTTATTCATTTATTTATTAATTAAATATACTTCCAATTAAACAATAAGCATCCGTCAGACTTAAGTTCTTGTACACAATTACAGATAGATATTCAGTTTCAATTTGTCTATTTCCAAAACATAGACTCGACTAGAATAAATATCTACACCGTGAGATGACTTACTGCGATTGAGAACTCGTTTTTCATCTGTCTCTCCTCGTATTCTCTAAGTTTGGCCCGCACTATTCGGTCTTCTTGCTGAAATATACTAAATTTAAGTTGACACAGTTTCTCAACCTCCAATTTCACCAACTTCCCCAATCCTTTTGAAAACACAAAATTAAAGAACATGGCATGTGACATGAGACAACTGACAAGTATAACTAGGTTAGCAAATGGCTCCTATTGCCAAGGTGAACTCACATCCGCCAAGTCGTAGTCAAACTCAAGTCGAGCTACGCCGTCCAGACGTTTTAAATCGATCCAGCCCTTGAGTTGTACACAAACTCCGTTCATGATGAACCGACTTTTTAGAACCACCTGAAACAATAAGTTGTTGTTTAAACATGTTGTCCGATAGACTTAATCCTTCCGTGATTTGATGCGCTAAGTGCTATAGATAGACCCTGTCGTTTTGGGAAACCTTTAATAGCCACTTTTTTCTCTTGAAACTATATCTCTTTTTAAACACTTATTTAGATCATCTGTCAGGTCTATATCAGGCAATCATCCGTACCTTGGACGGATCCTTATCAAAATCGACGTACTCTTTCGTAACTTTGTCTGTCGGGCCGGATGGCGGGTAAAACTGAAGCATCAGGTTTACTCCAGTGTTTAGGAATGCCTGAAGAGTGAAATGTAAGACTGATCTTCTGGTGACCGTTCATTTTCGCAATACGCCGACTTTTAAACTATCTGTTTTGTGTTTAAAATACCTGACTCCCTGACTATTTGCCTGGCTAAGTGAATTATCGAGGGACAGTTATTTACACATGATACCGCAAGCCGAGTGTGCGACGGTCTCGGTACTTACCACGCATGTATGTCCCTCCTTGCAGTCGTTAATAAACCGTTGTGAGCGTTCCTCGGGCGACTTATCACGGTAGGACGTTACTCTTATCTGAGGAGAAGCATTGAGGTGAAAACTAGAACAAAATCGTTTGGAAACATAGGACATAGACATCAATCTTCGGTTGGAATGGGATCAAAATTATGAACTTCAGAATTATAACTTTAAATGAGGGTCATATCATGTTGGTTCATTACGTTGGTCCATCTTTAATTTAGGTCAAAAAGGAAAATATTCAAGTTTAAGTTAATCTAGTCAAGGAATACAATATCTTCACGTCTGAAAAGACAAATAATATTTCATACCTCTGTGTCTTCGCTCAGTTTTCTGAACAATTCGTCTGTTTCAAACTTATGAGACTGGTCCTGAACTACTCGTGGCATCAATCCATAGTGCAGCAGCTGAAAATACCCACTTTTAGGGGAATCGCTCATTTCAAAATCCCGGTTTTAAGTCCAGAGATGCTGCCTAACGTGACATTCATCTTAGACAGCTGTCAAATTTTCTCGTTTCAAAGCTCCAGACAGATAAAAATCGATAATTCCATCAAGTTGAGCCCCTGTTTTGGTAGACATCGCTAATTAACGTCTCAAACAAGTGCACCAGATCCCCGTCTCGGACTGTGAATATTCGGGGCTGTACACCTAATTCCCGAGTTCCGTTTGCCCGCTACCCCGGCTAAACTCACATGGAACATAGAGGGGTTGTGGTCAGGCTCGAGGAAGTCTGGCACGGCGGCAGCGGCACAGTGCCTCAGCGCGCACGTGTTGCTACGCGCTACAACCAGGGCTGCAGAGTCTTGCGGAGTGAGAAGGTAAGGTTGATGAAGAGAGGAAGGGGTGGTCACAGGGAAGAGGTCCTTAGTTCAGCCAGAATATCGCTAGGTTAAAGTATTTGTTAGGTTTAGTTCAGCCAGAATATCGCTAGGTTAAAGTATTTGTTAGGTTTAGTTAAGCCAGAATATCGCTAGGTTAAAGTATTTGATAGGTTTAGTTCATCGAGAATATCGCTAGGTTAAAGTATTTGTTAGGTTTAGTTAAGCCAGAATATCGCTAGGTTAAAGTATTTGTTAGGTTTAGTTCAGCCAGTATATCGCTAGGTTAAAGTATTTGTTAGGCTTAGTTTAGCCAGAATATCGACAGGTTAAAGTCCTTTTAAGGTTTAGATGCTATGTTTGCCAATTGCGTACCGTGATTGTCTATTATATGGTAGGATTTGATTTTCTCAGCACATTACTAGATGTTTTATAAGTGTTGACGGTCGGAGCCAATTTATACAAAAACAAAAACGAACAAAACCACGCTAAAACCTCTGTGGTCAGCAACTCAAGCCAGAAATGTCAAATTTGTGGTTGCGGTGCAAAAATAGCAAAATCGCAAACTCGTAATGTTCGTTACCAGAAGTGGACACATTGAAAATAGTGCCGATATATCGAGACAAGTTGTATCACGAGCATTGTATTGGTAAAAATGCAAGTTTTAATCAAATAATTAGGCAGTCAAGCAGCGATATAATTACTAGTCTGTCAAGCCAGTGCAGGTTTTTCTTGGCTGCGGATTGTCAGATCTTGTTATTGCTGACGGTAATTTTGTTATATTATTTTAATGACATGGATCATAATGAATGATTGTTCGACAGAGAATAGCGATTAGGGGGCAACAATAACAAGGAAATAAGGTGCTGTATAAATTTAAAGAAAGTAATTTGTCGCGAAACTTTTTGGGGTTAATTTTTACTTTATTTTTAGTAAATTTTATCTAAACATGGCCTAAAAGGTGGCAGCTGTGCGGAAAATTAATTAGTTTCTTAATTACACAAAATTGCAAAATGATTAAACTAGACCTTCAATTTATAGTAGATGTATACATGCTTGTTCGCCTTATGTAATCAGATTACAAAAATTGTAACCATGCACATTCCCTTCCACTATAAGTTGTAGATCTCGATCTCACAGATAAAGGTCAAGTTTGGTAGTTATGATCAATTGGCGAGCATTACTTGTTTAAGAGTAAAATACCATTGAAATCTTTTGCCTATGTTTAGTCAGCTGTTTAATGTACCTTCGTAAATACAAGCACACAGAGTTAATGATAACTGAACATTCAACATGTGCTTAATTTTGAAACCTAAATTCAAATTGAGTGTACACTAATAAAATGCATATGCTTAAATCTTCCTAAAATAAATTGAATACCGAAAGATGACAGGCAACGGTGGAATGAATAAAAGATCCGCACTAATTTGGCCCACTTTTATAATTCCATATCGTCAAATTCCTTCGCCACTAAGAATGCTAAAATAAAATGAAACTACATGCGTTTAGCTGACCCCGAATAAGCAATATAAATGTTATGATATCCTGGCAGTCATGAAATACATCCATTTAGAAATGTCGCAGTAGAACATAGTTTCAAAATTCCTGCGTGTAAAGCGATAGTCCCTGAAAAGTAAGGTGCTATCGCAGTCAATCTGGGAGTGACTCTGTTACACGTGTCGGTGTAACGTGGACTACCGGGATACTTGACACACACAATGTCGTTAAGGTTTTAAAGTATCGCCCCACGAACACGAAATAGCGGGGGCCCTCATCTGAATACACCGACTTCTAGCCTGGAGTCCGGACCCTGTGGGTATAACTATAACAACCTATTTGGTGAAGAAAGTGCGATCTATCGAAAATTTGTCGGTAAAGTTTGCAAAGTTTTACCGATCTATATAAGCGACGTTCTATAATAGTTAAATTACCATCATCGAGCGATTCGTTATTGACTCTCGATACCCTACTGTACTGACTCAAGGAAACATACACGTATCAAGTGAACCCATCCGAATTTGTGGTCGACTGGTGCAAAATATAATCGGTAGTTTGCGGTTCGCACCCCAAGTACTCGAACATTGCAGGCTGCGCCGCCTAAAAACCGCAACCAAATCATTCATAAGCGCACGATCTATACGGCAGTCTAATCAGAAATAAGTAATACATGAAACATGAATAGAATAATTAAACACTAAGTACTGTCGACAAATCTACAATAAAGTCTCTAACTTTCTAAACAAACGAAAATTTACTTAGCGTGGACAACAAAATCGCAGCAGTTTAACACTTTCTTGTCCGTATTACGACACGAAAGCAACGGTGCGGAAATTATTGCTACTTTCATTGTGCTTGAGTAATCCACCATCACGTTTGTCATCACTTCGTTATGTGCAAATAACTCCCCACCATTAGCGGACATGCATCGTTTCATTGATATCCTCCTACTTTCATGGATTTTGTCATGACTTTCATTCTATTGGAGCCAACTTTCTAACTTAAACCAGATTGTAACTGCAGTTCTGATACCGGTACAGAGATCACAGCTCACTGCATATATGTACTACGTAAACAATAAGCTCTCGTTTGCTGACGAATGACGGTTGAGTATAGAGACTGAAGCAGGGGGACGATTCATATAGCTGATCAAACCGCAAACTAGAAAACAAATGCTGTACGGGTAAGAGGATTGGTGATAGTTAGCTGACTCAGCGAGGAGGGAGCAAGGAGTGGAGTGAAGTGCCGGACGCCAGGCCGGGTATACAGTCTGTACAGCAGGTCCAACAACAACTACAACACCGGACACGACTGCACGTGTCCAAGCAACCTTCCCTCCACTTGACACAAGCAAATATTCCTAATTCGAGGCCAATAAACTCAGGAAATTCGTAACAAAAATCGAATTCAAGATAGCTTACTCGCTGTTATGAGCGCTGCCACGAGGGAGCACGTGGGGAGCACGTGACGCGGGCTGGGTCACGTGACCTCGCTCGTCTCGCAGTGTCTCGGGGGTATCGCAACCACGGGGCCGGACCAATATCACCGTGTTCTGTCTACCCAGATCAACGAAAAAGTTTATCTAAAGTTTCAAATGTGTTCCGGAGAGGACGAGTGTTATGTATGCAGTAAATTGGATGTATGTAGTATTAGTTTCACAAGTAGCCGTGTCGGGTGGCAGCCACGTGACCGCATCACGTGTACACAGGCATTGCTGGATACGGCTCTCTGGACCTGCACGACACGTGACGCCCGCTGCAACGACCCACCTGTGTAAACACAAACATTCAAATCCTCATTATCATACTGAGAAATCGCTTCCTGGGGCTGGGTGGGTGAGATGGACTGAAGTGTGAGTGTCGCAGTAGGGAACCAACCTTATCACACCTTTCAAAAGAGCGGTCCGTGACGTAAGGCGCAAAGCAAGGTGCCTCCCTCTTCTAAAATAGATGCAAGCTATCACACCATCCTCAAGCACTGATATAGATATGTACTGCAGGATCTCCAGTCTGATGAGGACCACGTAAACACAGTTTAGACCTGCTGCCTACTGGATCGCCAAGAACTTGATAACCGATACCTACAACTCCCTAACTCTGGTCTCTTGGTCTCTTGGACAAGCAACACGAATCCAATTATCGCGATGTTAATTGTCTCTGAGACCCGTAGGAGCTGTTACCATGGTGATAACTGATAACATCCTCTACCTTCGATCTTCATCTTCTAAACCACTATCTCTTTCAATCTGGTCAAACAGCATGCTCGCCATGTGTGTTGTATTCAACGTCGTCTATTGAATTAGACGAGCTTGGTCTTGCTTCCCTCGAAGTAGGACGGATACTGGTTAAAGTTTAACTGCTCCCCTCCTACGATCGTAACCTCAGACCGCTGCACCGAGAACGATGCTCAATTCCCGCGTGCTATCGTCTAGCAGCTCGGTTTTTCTGCACGTGTAGCTCGCTTGTTGTGTTTCGAAGTGGTTGGGCGGCTGGACTGCGTTCTCGTTGGCTGACAAGTCTCCTAGTCCCTGATTGGACGAGAGCTCTACAGCGCGTCTCGGGACCGGGTCAGGTGTCCGCTGTTTTAGTCACGTTGTACCCTCCTATTTTGCCAGCCTGATGCTTATTAGCTTGATGCGATTCTGTCTGGCTCAAAATGCGATGCGCCTCGTCAAATCACTTCAAACGACCGCATGCAATCAAGATGGAAATGGAAGATCAAATCGGGAACCAACTATGCTCTGTGCTGATGGACTGATTTGTTGAAATTAAAGCTACATGCATAACAATAGGGCTTACATCAGAGCTAAGAAAATGACCCACTACGTTTAGGTAATCATTTTCACAAAGTCAACTAGAAGCTTGCACTTTAAGTTTAAATTTAGAATCAGAATCTCGGATTTTTCGAACACTTGCATGTCGTTTGATCTTGTATAATCCTAAATCTGGATATTTTTGGCCCTTGACTAAATGGCATGTAAGGAACGGAGAGGCACGTTTGTACAAGAACTTCGATCTCCGATGTAGATAAGAAACAAACTTGCAAATTTTAGCGCCCTTTTTGTGCTTGATAATGCTCGGGGAAAGAACTAAACCAGGCGATCATTCCTCAAAGTATAGGTGATATTTCTTGAATCTTGTCTTAATTTCATATGTGAATAAGCCGATTGAAATTTGGTGATCAAAGACTTTTGAAGTTTACTTGCTCGGCGTTCACGTTTTCTGAATTCTAAGCTAACTTTGATATTCTTTAAGACCTATAAAATGTGACCCGGACTTAGAAAAAGACCGACCAATTCCTCAAAATGACCAGGAATCTCGTGAAATTCCTTTATTTTTCTTGAGAAGGAAACGAAAATTTAAGTACAAATGGAGACGTATAACTACTACTAAAAGCTTAAATTTCCTCGGTATATATAATATTGTATATAAAATAATGTATCGAAATTAAATTGCAGTTTTTCATTAGGTTGCTAGGGAAGTTTCTTAACGAAGTGTTTTCGATCTTACAGCAAAACCTTGATTTTTCTACGTTGGAGTTTAAAAAATTAATTCATAAAACAGAAAAAGGTTTGGCAAGGCATGATCGTAATAGTTCGATAAAAAAGGAAATAATTTCTGATAGCAGCAAGTAGTTATTAAGTCTCATTCTTCAAATTTAGTAGTTTTGTTGATTTTCTCTGTAGACTTGAAAATGTGTTTTCCTAAAAAGTCTACAGAGAAAATCAACAAAACTACTAAATAAAAAAACTTCGAAATGATCGAGGATAAAAGTAAGCGGCAAGCCTAACAGAGCATCACACCTAAGTATCCGATAGTTTGACTGGTGTTAACACTTGGACCAGGAGTAAAACAAAATGAATTTGTCAAAGAGAAAAACACCACAACAACAACTACTCCTCATCCCCTTACAGTTATTATATGCATCTGTCACGTACCGGGAAGAAACTCTAAGTACTCTCACGTGTCTTCATCTCTTTTCCTATTGGGCCGGCCAAAAATCCGATAGTTCTATTGGACGGTCGGAGACATAGAACTAGGGCTTGGTTATACAAGTCAAGATTTGGAAAAACGATTACTTAACCGCAACCCTCTGCCACGGCACATCCGGAACGTATAGTTCCAGCTAACTACCTTCTAACGAGGACCACGTGACCTAAAATCAGCTATAATTCTTGGCAGTGAGAGAGTGTCCTCTGTTGAGTTGCATGTGTCTGCCAATGTGAGAAGGAAAAACCGTGCGGATGTCAAATTCTGTGGGAAAAATAACTGTCTACGTCTAACTTGATATCTCAAATTCTGTTTTTTCTTAGGTTACGAGCAGATTGTTGAGATCTATGTCTAAAATCTGGCACTAAACTTTCGAATTTATCAAAAAGGTTTTTAGATTTGTGAAACTAGAAAATTTCACAAAGATTCCATCAAAGCTGCAATGTCTATTCTTGTAAAAAAAGTATTTTTCCGCTGGTGTGGTAGTTGTTAATATGATGGATAACAAAGTGGGCCGCCAAAATTTCTCAAAAATCAAGAAGGTCGGGGATTCACAAAAAGAAATGGATAAAAAGGTTTTCGCATAAAAGTAGTCCGAATAAGTTGTGTAAAATTTTATACCGTTGTCTACAGCGAAAGATTGTTGAGATTTTAATTTGGGTTGTTCATGATACCGATAATAAGTGATCTATATGACTTTAAGACTGTGTTGCTGTTTTATGTTATGAGAGTATAGAAATTAATAAAAGAAGTTCAAATCTTTTCAGACATGGCTTTGTCAATCTGCATCAATTATGGGGTGAATTGTTGACCAATCAATTGTTTGGGACTTGGCCTTCTTAAAGTTTACGTCTTACCAACAAAAAAACTTGAACCAATATTAGAAAACATGGAACTGCATATGTTTTACAAAAATGTCGGTTTTCATCAAACTAAAAGCGGACAACTGGACCCGTAACGGCAAGGTCGGCACGCGAAAAAGGAATTATCTAGCGGAGCTGGCTGTCGGAAGAAGGTGCCCAGTCTATAAGTTGGGTCGGGAAGGATCTCATTATCACGGCAGTAGACGCCTGTCGTCTGACGGCGTGTTGCTCTCAACCCCCGGGCATCATGAGGCCCAGTTAACCTCCCGCCAGAGCGTCTAACCAACCCAATTAGGAGCAACAACAACCGAACAAAGGTGCCCAATCAGAAAAGTTCATTGTTGAACTAGACTCGTCTGGCCGGTCCGTGACTCGTGACTCGACGTAACGTGTTTAAACGGTAAACAGTACAGCTCACCATGGCAACACCACTGGAATAACGCGCAGCGTTAACTGCACGGCTATCTCACAGGTGTGCTGCGATGGTCACGTGACCCAGTTACTGGAACGAACAAGCAAGACCTGCACGTTCTGGCTTATTATTAACTCTGCCCTACACTACCTGATAACCCACGTGCTTGATCAGGGCAAATCCATGTCCATTGAGCGATCTTCAAAACGGTTGACTAGTTGATTAATAAGCATTAAAACACGGCTCTTTATTCATCGGGTGCTTTCCCCTTAAAATCTATCTAATGATGATGTTGTCAGTGAACACTGAACTATCAAGTTCTGTTTGATCGCAGGAATTCTCGTATCTTGTCGTGGACCATCTGGCGAGTTTTCTCGGTCGGTCGGAACTTACCGCACGTCCTTGAGGCTCCCTGACAAGATTTGCACCTATCAGATCTACAAATAGAAAATCTGGAAATTCAACAGACATGCAACATAATCGCACTGGAAAAGTAATGAAAAAGTTGTAGCAGGGTCTTCTTGTCTGGTAATCGTCACGGTTAGCTGCCCACATCGTGATGCGGAGATCAGCTCTTTAGACTAAGAAGTGTGTGGAGAGAGTTGTCATGACTTACTTTGAGCATGTCTGACTTCGCGTCATAGAACTGGACGTACTCGCGGGACGGTAGGACCACGTTCAACAGGTACTCCACCGGGTTTGTCTCCTGTTTTACTGAAACAATCGTCATGTCACTTGTCCTGTCAGATTTACTGAAACAATCGTCATGTCACTTGTCCTGTCAGATTTACTGAAACAATCGTCATGTCACTTGTCCTGTCAGATTTACTGAAACAATCGTCA
>JH156203.1:109872-123324 GCA_000226015.1 Mnemiopsis leidyi
AATCGTCATGTCACTTGTCCTGTCAGATTTACTGAAACAATCGTCATGTCACTTGTCCTGTCAGATTTACTGAAACAATCGTCATGTCACTTGTCCTGTCAGATTTACTGAAACAATCGTCATGTCACTTGTCCTGTCAGATATGAGTAAGACTGGGTCATCGGATGACGATATAAGGTCCACACTCATTAGTCTTGCTGTCTTGTGGCTCTACCTTTAAGTTTAACGCAAACAAATGCGTGACAAGTGACAACCCAGAAATCAGTCTGCTGGGAAGCCAGAAACGCCAATTAGTTTACAATACACTGCACTTTAAACCTGTCAGCAAGCCACGAGATCCTTAAAACTTGGTTTAGATCATGACTCTCCTAATCTGATAAGGGTGACAGGGAGCTGCGACCCTGACCAGACGCTGATATAACAGAAACTAACTCACCCTTGTCCTCCTCGTCTGAGCAGACTTTGCAGGATTTCTTGCAGTTCTGTAGCATCCACCCCGGGTTAGCTTTACACTCTCCTCTCCCTGCCCACCAGGCACAGTTCTCGTGGTTATCGACACAGACCTCTGTGGTAGAGTGTTGTGATTCAGGATCGGAGAATTGTGACCGCTTGTCTGCTACATTATAGTGTTTTGTGGGTCAGTGAAATTTTCTCGCGTTATATATATACCTATAGCTATTATATTACTACAAACAAAATCCTTTGCTAAATATTTCGTTCTAGCTGCGAAATTTTACCATCTTATTGCTCATGTTATTTTGCTCTGATTGTTCCAAACTCACCTCTTTTCTCCAAGAGGGGAAGTTCATAATTTATTTTCTCCTTCACAAGATCCCTCAACTCATCGTATGTTATGTCAGTGTCGCTGTGAAGGTAAAAGTCGGAGGAGTAGTGTCCCAGATTCAGCCTACACCCGTCCCCATCCTCCCCAAACAAGCTGACGTTCATCCCCGTCGTCAGGTAGACTTTCTCAGCGTTAAGGGACACCACTGGGGCAGCACTGTTCGTCAGCTCGACTTCCAGGGCTGCTGGTAACCCTCCCTGTTGGGAAAAACGTGTAACGGTCCGACGGTTTGTCGTGGATAGCAGCTGTTGGGACCGCGTTAAGAATTCTGGTGGTGTGGCTGGCTGCGTCAGAGAATTAGACAGTGTCTGCCTGTGCGCACTGACCAGACATCGCCCGTCTAAGTTCTAGTTTTAACGCGAAGTGAATCTCACTGGAAGAGAAGATTGAGGTGGTCACCATTTCTGCGACGTTGAGCGTCGTCTGGATCTTGCCGGGGGGCATGAGGGTAGAGAGAGCGGTGTTGAGGAGGTGGTCTGATACCCACACACAGCACTGTCCTGTGTAACCTCCCGATGGCAGGGATTGTTCCTTGAACTTCCAGTCCACTTCCCCTCTTACCGGCTGCACTGCTGCCTGTCAAGAGAGAAATTCTCAACGACTTTGTTTTGATGTGGCTCTAACTTTTTGTGGTCGAGAATTAAAAATGAGAGAGATTTTTATGTTGAAAGTTCACGCCTCGATGCGAGTAGGCAAGCTAAGTTTATGACTGTACCAGGTAACTTAATTAAGACATTTGGTTGGCTCTTACGAAGTAGGAAGAGACTAGCTGCTGAGAGTTGACGTTTATATATCCTGGTGCAAATTTGATCTTAGCTACTTTTCCGATGTCGTAATCCGCTGTGAGGGAAAACCAGGGTTAAACTTCTCAGCTGTTGTTAGACACTAGACAGGGACATTTTCTTATAAACATGGCCATTTTCTGGCAAATTACACAAACAAAAGTTGTAGTCCAACAGTGGATGAAGGTGGATGAAGGATGAAGGTCGGAAGTTAAGTGGTTTTCATTTAAAACTCAAATGTAAGTCTCCATCCTGAACATTGTAACCTGGAAGGTTAGCCAGGGCCTTGTTGATTGATGGGATTGCAGTACTCTCCACAACCTGACAGATAACTCTCCTAGCTTGATCGCGAATAGCTCCTCCCAGAATACCCAGGATGAAATTTAGTATGGGACTGAAATTGTTTTGTATTTTCAATTTGTCTCTTTTATTTGCTTGTATCGGTTCGTTTCTCAAAGTTTGTGTGATAATGGAGACTGAGAATCAGTAAAGTTGTCTTAAAAAGAGTAATCTTAACATCTTTTCGTCTTCAACTCAATGCTTAAACTATAATAATCAATAGGGTTGAATCTTGCACAAAAACTAAAGCTGATGAATTAGTACTTGTAAAGGTTAATGTCCAGTCGTCCTATGTTCACTCGGCAGTACTGTAGAGAAAGACTCTTTGCTTGGTTGTAATCTGTAATCAAATAGTTGTCGATTTAAGAATCTTAAAACAGCGTTAACAATCTGTTTTAGATTTCATGTGAATTGTTTTGTTTCTGGTAAAGGGCGTGCGTCGAGATTTGTTAAATTTGTTCAGGACGGCAAATCGAGGCAGTTAGAGGCTTGAAGAATCTAAGAGACTAAGAGATTCAGATAACGCCCATATTTTAAACTGATTGGTACTGCGACACCAGGTTTCATAGCTCTTGAACTAGAAGTGTTGCTTTCTAATTCTGGTACCGGAAGTACTTACGGAAATCAATGATCGTATCCACTCCCAAATCGGCAGCAGTGATCTTGACATTACCCTTGATACCGATGCTGAAAGGTTTGTAAACCTAAGATTTGTAACCTAGATTTGCTCATAGGATCATGACCATGGTTTACGCGATGAGCGATAGTTTGGTTACATAAAGGCTACGTTAAATATCATTGGCTACTTGGCTGACCAATGACTGGTTTAACGATCGATATCGAGATTGCCGCACTTAACAGTAACTAAGACTAAAGACAAAACCCGGTCGGCATGATACTGATTACGATACTGGGCGTATTTATCGAAAATGGTAAAATGTTGAAGTGTAATGTAGAGCTCACATTTTCCTTATCCAGAAACTTCCTCCAAGAACAAAGTAATTGTTGTTGAGTTTCAGTCTCAGTCCGTTGTCCTGGAAGTTGATGCTGGAACTGCCGATGTTGGAGGACTGCAGTTTCAAGCTGAACGTAGAGATGAAGGCGATTAGGAGCAAACTTCATGATTAAACTCGATAGAGCATGGGAGTATACTCTGTAGTTAGACAGATAGCTCAGCATACGATATTAATCTTTAATTTGTCTATTGAAATACTAGACACACTTGATCTAAATAACGATTTAGTCTCCCAATAATCGGACATTCGATTATCTTGTTATTCGGGAGAGTTTTATTGAGAGTATACGTGCTGGGTGGCTGATTCTAGTTTGAAGTAACAACCCTGCCCGGTAATGCAAGTTTAACGGTATTCTATTTCTTTTAACAGAGAACGGTTTTTCGGGGGAGGCCATGTCTCAAATTTTAAGCCTCTAAATTTATTGCTCCTACCTTTGGTCAATCTATATCCATTTGACCATGTGAGACTATTTAAATACCAAGAACTTAAGCAGGTCTAATAAGTTTTGAGGGATAATTTTTTAAATCGTCGCAAATTTGATCCCCAGGAATACCGTTTTTATAGTTTACAGAATGAATATGACTAACGGAACATTATACTTCATTTAGCTAAGGGCATATACTTCAGTCCTGGCTTGCAATGCATACTTCAAATAGACAACATTTTGGAAATTATTGAAGAATTAGCCAAGGTAAACATTGACAGTTTATTATAGTCAATTCTGTCACCTTGTAATTTGTTAAAGCCACTTAGAATCTAGAAATACCACTATAATATCAATAGACGTACTTGTAGAGTCTGTAATCATTCCCGGAGACTTCAGGAAGAGGAAAGTTTTGTAATTCAGATTCAACGGTCGGTATAACAGCTCTTATCTCCTCGTTAACTGTTAGGTACATTTGGAAATTACGTATTTGTTACTTTAGTTGACTTCAATTCTTTATTACTCTTTTACATTACTCTTTTATACATTATAAATTACTTCTTTTATACAAATAATTTGTTGGTGATACTGATATCATATTTTGTTTCACTTAACGCTTCAGATCAATCGTTTTGGATATCTTAACAGTTTATTAAGGATCTTTTTCAAGAAATTTAAGACACACTGAATGAGTGGAAATAGTTGTAAAACTGAAGATTGTAGTTACTGTACTTACTGTAGTCAACAGCTGACTGGCTTACTCGTACTTTTAATGTCTCATATTTCAAAGAAAAGACACACAAAACGACAAAAGTCAAAATTACTGTTGATTTAAGCATTGCAATTTCCAATCTACTGTAACAATCAGCACGATATTAAACTAAATAAATAGACTGGGAGATTCGTCAATTCTCAAATCATACGTTTGTTCAAAATTTTGAACAACCTAATCGAATTTTCATTTAAACATTAGATTAATTCGCAAAATCTAATTTCAAATTAATAAACTCCTTTCTTCTGGAAGGACACTTGGTGCTTTCAGTTTCAAGACACGTCCAAAAGCTGTGATATCTCTGTATAATCACCAGCCTGCTCGCTGCTTCAATGAAATTACGGAAAACTCCATTCAAGTCAGTTCTTCCATATACCTGAAGATTTGACTCCAATCCAGTAAATGTTCCGTGAGCGTGAGGTGGACGAACTTTTTCTCCTTTTCTCTGATCGTACGCGGAGGTGCAGTGTCACATCCAAGTTGCACAAGTAATAACTCCGTGGTAGCTTAGTTATTCTCGGACAATGCTGTTAACTGGAACTAGGGTCGGCTGCTCGTTCTTGATCTTCAGATCTGATGTAATCCCCTGTGGGAAGAGCTAATCCGTGATAAAATCATGGTGGTCGGAAAGTGCAACCTAGCTTGTCAATCCGTTTTTCAGGTGGTCAGACATGGATTTCAAAAGCCACATTTAAGCATTTAAACAGCTGAGTTACAATTATCGTCAGGGCGCCTAGCATTTTAAGGTTGTCTCTAATAACGTTTTCTGAACAAAAGTTGTCTCCATGAATGTGGTTGGAGCACCCACTCAAGTGTTTAAAAACCTCAGAGCCATGGGCGTGGTTGATAAAATGTGGTCTATATTTGCCACGCGGGATTCTTACTGAATATCCCCTCAATTCAGATTAAACTGACCATGGCTAAAGGGTTAACAATACAAACAGTAGGCACTAAACAGTAGGCACTAAACAGTATGCATTTAACAGTAGGCACTAAACAGTATGCACCAAACAGTAGGCATTATCAGTAAGCACTTAACAGTAGGCACTAAACAGTAGGCACTAAACAGTAAACACCAAACAGCTAAACAGTAAGCCATCTCACCCATTGTTTTCGCGTGAGGCGTTGACTACGCCCTCTGAGCAAACAATCCATGTACCCCTCGTACCCCAGCCCTGATCGGAGCGGGTCCTCGTTCTCGTATTTGTTGAAGACGCCCTTTCTGGGCCGCTCCGGCTTGTAATTCAGTATTGTTTCCGTCAACTCCATACCCTTGATCTGCTCACCGTTTCTTTCCTGTAGTGTAGAACTGTAATCGCATTTTTAGTTCAGAATGCCATTTCAAGATAAGTGTGAATGATTTGTTATGACAGGAGTATAATCACATGAATATATCTCGCAAGGAATAAACATACAATATGACCCATCACACCTGAATATTGCCTCTCAGACCTGAATTTTATCTCTCCTAACCTCAATATTACATCTCAAACCTGAATATTCCTTCCTCAACCTAAATAATATCTACTCAACCTGAATATTACCTCCTCAATCTGAATATTTACCTACTCAACCTGAATATTACCTCCTCAATCTGAATATTTACCTACTCAACCTAAATATTACCTCCTCAAGTCCTCAATCTGAATATTTACCTACTCAACCTAAATATTATCTAATCAACCTGACTATTACCTCCCCAACCTGAATATTAACCTCTCTAACCTGAATATTTACCTCTCTAACCTAAATATTACCTCCTCAATCTGAATATTTACCTCTCTAACCTAAATATTACCTCCTCAATCTGAATATTTACATCTCAAACCGGAACATTACCTACTCAACCTAAATATTATCTACTCAACCTAAATATTACCTCCACAACCTGAATATTACCTCTCTAACCTGAATAATTTCTACTCAACCTGAATATTCACCTCTCTAACCTGAATAATAAATATTACCGCTCCAACCTGAATTATAAATATTACCTCTCCAGCCTGAATATTACCTCTCCGACCTGAGTATTACCTGCTCAATCTGAATATTCACCTCTCCAACCTGAATAATAAATATTACCGCTCCAACATTAATTATAGATATTACCTCTCCAGCCTGAATATTATCTCTCCCACCAGAATATTACCTCTCTGACCTGCAAATAACCTCTCTTTACTCCCATCTAATGATTACCTCTCCAACCCTGGCCCATGAGTAAACATCAGACATGTAGGATCTATCTCTGAAGTAATCGGTCTGGGCTGTCTCCCTCGTTCCTTTCGTCTGTTTGGTCCTGTTCGGTCCTGGGCTGGGGCTAACAGGAACACTTTTACTCCTTCTCGCCTCAGAGAACGGTCTTATTTCCGGTTTTGAGGGTTGTCTGGATTGAGATCTCGGTTTTTAACACTGGATTTTATTTAGCACCAACCACCGTAACATTGGTTTCATAACCGAGGGATGTCACTTTATACTTTATTGTGTCTAGTTTCAGGTTTTACAATGACACAAGTCATTGGCCCTTGTCGCTTTGAGAAAATTTTCCAACGTTTTAAATTTTGTCTCTATTAAAATTGCAATTCTGCGATACTTGATCCAATGATATATTTTCAAAATTTCCCGCAGTCGGCAGTACCTTTGATATACGAAGGGGTGTTTATGCGATGAGTTTCTGGCGGCCGGTGCTGTTTTGATTTTCCTGTTATCGAAAGAAACTGAGCTCCTGCCCTTCTCTTCTTGCTCCTTCAATGTCCTGTACTCCTGGAAATATAAGTCCTGACAAGTTAGTAGCTATTAGCAGCATGAAAGTTCAGTATCTTCTCAACTATAGCTTCTCATTTTTCTGTAGCTCTCAATTCTTAAATTAAGTGTTGACTGTTGCTTCAAGTCGTGAAGAAGCTAAAGTTGCAGTCCAATCGTTAGTGCAACCTTTACATCAATATAAGATCAAATTTGTAACCGTGTATCGCGCTCTAGATATAATCTCATTCACCTTGATTGACACGGGAGGCATAGTTCTCTCCCTGGAGAAGGGTACCATGCTGAGTCTACTACTTGAGGGACAAACGGACGTGGTCATCTCTATATCACCCTCTTCTCTCACTCCGCGCTCTGTCCACTCTGGCTACTGTGCTGCACTACAAGTTCAGTTTGAATTGGGATTTGAACAAATTGCGATGCAATTTGAGAGAACCGGCGATACAAAAAACAAGCGAATATCGAGTGCTAGATTGTGTGGGAGGATCAGACAATTTTGTGATACATAGTCTTAGATCTGCGGAACAAAACGAACATAAAATTCTCACACATAGTATAAATTTTTATCTTTTTTGTTAATACTTTGTCTACGGTTAACTATAAATGAATATGTAAGCAATCCCAGCTGATCTGTGAGTCTAGTTATCAAGGATACGAATGCTCTGACAAGTTACACACAATGTTTGAACATAATTATATCTCGATAACATCGACATGGCAACAGCACAATAACCGGTCAGTTCATGCCGCTACTGCTGCACAAGTGCCATTGAAGGGCCGGCCTGATATGAACAATGCGGTTTAAAACAGATGTAAAACTAAAATAAATACATGTAGCTCTTTCTCTCTCAAAGTCACAGTGAGATGGTGCTGTCGACGCGTGACGACGCCGGCTGCATGTCATACTGCATTGTATTGATCTTGCTCGTGTATTGCCTAGTCGATCTCAAATCAACAGTGTAAATCTGCATATTGCACGGGAGACAAAGGTTAAGTTAATTCGAATATACTTAGATTAGATGAACGCTACTTGGTGACGTCAGCAGCTTTTTAGCATTAAGCCGTTGATGAATCATTTTTACATAATAAAATCATTTCTATCTTCTCTTATTGTGGTAGAATCATTGATTATCAGTTTCCCATCTTATGTCAACTTTCCAATACACTTACTGTACAAAATAATCGACTACAATGGAATGTAGTAGAACTCATTTACCCTGGAGCCAAATTGATTCTTGAAGTTGATTCTCAATATTTTATTTTAAGCAAAGGAAAGTGCACTGAAACTGATTTATGAACTGGAATTTAATTAATTTAAACGTCTCAGAACGGGGGCCAAAAATCAAGGCGTGTATAGATACATAAACAGAATGAAAGGAGGCAGAACACTGTGTATTCGATGTTTTTTTAATTTAGAAACAAGAGACGTCAGTCGTGAGCACGGAAATTAAATGGAACAACATCAAGTAACTGAAACAAATCACGTCGAAGTGAAAGCGACTGAATATACGACACTTCGACACTTCGTCAACAAAATGAATCTTTGACATCGCAACATACAAATGTTGAGTTGATTTAGTAAACGTGAACCTCATCCAATTACAGCTGAAAAATGGTATTTGCCGTTTCCATGGCGACCCCATATTTGTAAATGTAATGCTCAGGGGTAACTCGAGAAGTTTGAGTGTTTGGGATCATACTTAGTAGTACATTTGTTATGAACTTTAGCGAGGTTCGCAGGTATTAAATAAAAAGCTTATACTCTAGCTTTTGTGATTGGGGTCCTTATCTTTCCATTCCGATTTACCAATACCTGGGTCTAGGACAACTCGCCGAAATGTGATGGAATGTACCACAACCAGATCAGGCGATCAAGAGGCTACCATGTTACCAAGCTTTTTGATTCGGTGACAGGGCAAACGGGTTTTCCGAAAAAGACGGACTGTTGTCCGAAATGGACTGTTGTCCAAAGCGGACGCTTTTCCGAAAATGATCTCACGTTTCTCAATTACTTTTGATTTACTTGGGGATAAATCCTTATGAACACAGATAGATACAATCTTTAAAGCACAAGCAAAAGACTAGATCCACATACCTATGCAGAAGTGGTGGGAGAAAGAAGACAAGCGTGGAATCTGCAACAATCTCCCATCCCCGTCAAGCGAAGCTCTTTTAGTTCTACTGCACGGAGAGTCTGAGACGGAGTTTCACCTGAAGACCCGAAAAAGCAAGGCTTGGAACTACATATGATTATTGAACCATCTTGCATCTGACTCTCATAAATGCATTTTGCGATGTCCGCAGGATTTTCATTTCGGCTGTATCTTAACTTAAACTGGGTCTGAACCAACAACCAAGACAGTAAGACTTGGCTTCTTGTCGTTAAGTTAGGCTTATTGGTGTACTCCAGTTATAAGTTTGCTTCTGGACTTCTGGAGGCTCGTGAGGCAATAGTTTGAACCGAAATCTAAAACTGACAATGTTTTAACCGGTAAAATGTTCATCCCCCGTACAATTTAACTTTCAGGCTTTTGACAAGTCAGTATGCACGATTTATTACTAATACTACGTTTGAATGGTTATCAGTCAGATACAAAATAAATCAATAAAAATTATGTAGCACTAGCAGCTATATCTAATTTTTGTTCTTCTTTACATTATTATAGTTTCATATTATTATAACTTCGATCTCATTAATTGTAAAGTATAGCAGAATCAATTTGAAACGTATTCCAAGTTGGACAAGGCTTAAATGGTTTTGGCAAATATAAGAGCCTTTCGCCCAACTTCATTAAAATGTGCCAAGAATATAAAACATATCACTAAGAAAAGGTCGTGACAAATATTTCGTTTCTTGTGTCAGCGTTTGATCATGGAGAAGGTAATGGTATGTTTGATCATGGAGAAGGTAATGGTATGTTTGATCATGGAGAAGGTAATGGTATGTTTGATCATGGAGAAGGTAATGGTATGTTTGATCATGGAGAAGGTAATGGTATGTTTAAGGACAATTAGTATCGAGCAACGCTATCGGATGTTATAAACGATTTGTGACCACTCCCCTAAATATACCTTTCTCTATATCAACGTTATAATGTATAGCATTGGCATTTTTTAGGTTGTGTTCGGATTGCTTAGAAGTTTACTCTTTCTCTTGCTAAGAAAATGCAATAATATTAATAAGAATAAGAGTCAAAAAAATAACGAGCGGCACAAAAACATAAACCAGGGTCACGACAGTTGAGGTCGAAAGTAAAGTGAATGCGGAAAAAGAACGGCATTTACAAGTACCATACCAAAAATCATTAGTCTTAATCATTAAGTCTTTACTAATTTACCATAAAAAACTCTCCGAGGGAGCGTTAATTCTAAGTTACTTAGTCAGTGTTAGTTAGCACATTCTCCACATCCAGTAAAATAACAAAGTATAAAGGAGAAGTCCAAGAGTCTGGTCGAATCTGGAAAGCCCCGTAGAACCACTGTGATGATCATAACAATCCCCGGAAGTAAAATCACACTTATTAGGATCTGTCTTCTCGTCCTTGGCTGAAAGTTTTACGAGATTCAGATTTTGCATAAAAATTGTGGACGATTTATGGGTCACGAATTGTCGGCGATTTAACTACGATTACGGATGATGGAAAATTGGCGTTTGACATGAAAAATAAAAAACTTTGGAAAGAATTTTTATTTAGCGACTTACATGGTTTACAAGAAGGAAATTCCGATAGTTGTCCGTTAGTGCAGGTAATTGTGGGAGATCCAGATATAGTAAATCCAGAATTACAGGACACTTGATAATTTGATCCTGACTCTACTGTTGATCCACTTGGTGTCAGAGTACCATCTTGTATTGTTGGTTTGTTGCAGGGTGCTGGAAAGATGTAGAAATTAGGGAATGTTTAACAATTTTACTAAATTGTATTTAAGATATCGCAAAATCTTCAGTTCACTAAAAGTAAAAACAACCTTTTGCGTACAATATAAAATGCAAAACCTCTCTATTTTTGTCAGAAATATAAACTCTGACTTACATGGTTGACAAGAAGGAAACTCCGATAGTTGTCCATTAGTGCAGGTAATTGTGGGAGATCCAGATATAGTAAATCCAGAATTACAGGACACTTGATAATTTGATCCTGAGTCTATTGTTGATCCACTTGGTGTCAGAGTACCATCTTGTATTGTTGGTTCGTTGCAGGGTGCTGGAAAGATGGATGATTATACGTCAGAATCCTTGGGGAGGAGACGAAACGATCAGTACGTGACAGCGTTTCTCAAAATTGATTGGTCGCATCTGGCTTCTCTCTGTTCAATCGCTGTCTCATAATGGAGAACATTTCCGACTCCTCCCCATTAAGAATTCTTACGTCCATTACGGACCACGGTATGTTCAACAATCTTATTTCAAACAATTGAATGATTTTTTGTTGTTTCAAGTGAGGAGGGAACCTTTTTCAGGTCCTCATTTTGAGCAAGCTATACTCCCAGAGGTGTGCACTGAATGATAACGGGTATGTTATGTTGTTGTGGTTGGGCTAAAGAACCAACCAAGCTACATGATGTGTACGGAGCAGATATTTGAACGGACACGATTTCCACTGATAGTCAATTCGGAAAACTCATGGACCGGCACCGTGCCAGGTCGAGTATAATCCGACAACCTCTGCAATGTCTATAGACTCTAGATGAGTGCTCTACCAATTAAGCTACCCGCCCTATAATTGAATGATTGTATTCAAGATATCGCAGAAAATACCCGATGCAAAAGTTTTAACTCTGACTTACATGGTTGACAAGAAGGAAATTCCGATAGTTGTCCGTTAGTGCAGGTAATTGTTGAAGATCCAGATATAGTAAATCCAGAATTACAGGACACTAGATAATTTGATCCCGAGTTTATCATTGGTCCACTTGGTGTCAGAGTACCATCTTGAATTTTGGGTTTGTTGCAATGAGCTGGAAAGATGTATGAATTACTTTAGATGCAGGGGTATGTTTTACAATTTTCCTTCTGTGTTTGAGACAACTTTTCACTACTGAAACACAAGGATATATCTTGTGGATGAGACAAGTATATATTCAACATTTGACAATGAGTTACGGAAGCGAGTTATGTGCCCCGCCTCGGTTGAAGCTGTGACAGTGAATGTCCTTGCTGAACGGCATGTTAAACAAGGAACTGAAGCAGCTGGGTTCCGTCCAGGCTCAATTCTTTACACTCAAGTCAATATGTTCGTTTAATACGTCCTCTTGATCCAATAACCTTAAGCTAACACATAACTCTAAGTATAACCTCAACAGCCCGTTTTTAGCCTTCTACAAGTACAACATCAAATTGCATGTTTTTGTAATATCAGCTCTATATTAATATAGATAACATCACAACAAAATAAACTATTTTTATTGCATGTTGAGTTGAGTTTCAAAAATGTTTAATCAAGTCACTTGGATTGGACGATAAATTATGCTCAAATCTTTAAACACTGCACCTGGATTTGGATAAGGTCTGTAAGAATCCGAAGCTGTGTCGCCTTCCTGGAATTTCATTTGTCCAAATTCCAGAGACCACATATTTTTACAGTCATCGGTCGTGCTTGTAGCGTACTCAATATCGAATATGACCTCTCCATTGCACTCGAGTTTGATTTTACCATTTTCTTTGCGTATCGTCCAGAATCTTCGAGATTCAGCAGACATGGAGAACTCTGTAAGTTCTGTGCAATAACCAAGGTTATAAACTGGTGGATCAGAGAAGAAAATCTTTACGCCAGGGCCATTGTCCGTTGATTCTTGGACAAACCGCACCCACATGATGTCATCACTTCCAATGGTAGAATCTGTTCGAATTTGAACAGGGGTAGCGTCTAAACTGATGTCAATGTTTAAACCTCTTGTTCCAGTCACCGACCAATCTAAAGTCATTTCATTTGTTATTATTACTTAAAGTTAGAATCAGATTGTTCAAAATTTCTATTTTCCTCTGATCAGACTTGGACAAAGAATACATCAAACAAGTTGTTAGTCACGTTTTTATGTTCTAAATAATAATCTTACTGAAATACTACGGCCGCATTTCAATCGATGGTAGTTAGTATTTGTTCTCCTCGAGTTATAGTTTTCAAGTTCTTTTGAATATCTCATTACTTTTTCACATTTTTCAGATCCTTGCTTCCCCTCCTACCTAGCTTTGAACTATCCTCTCTCAATCTATTCCTTACTTCTCTCCTTTTTCCTTCTCCTTTTTCCTCTCTTCACTCACATTTCTCCAATATCCTCTCTCCTCTCATCACTCTCTTCACTTACCCTCTCCACTCTCCGTTCTCCCTCTCCTCTCTCCTCTCTCCTCTCTCCTCTCTCCTCTCTCCTCTATCCTCTCTCGTTTCTCCTTTCTCCTCTCTCCTCTCCACTCTCCAGTCATCTCTCTCCTCTCTCCTCTCCAGTCTTCTCTCTCCTCTCTCCTCTCTCCTCTCTCCTCTCTCCTCTCCACTCTCCTCTCCGCTCTCCAGTCTTCTCTC
>JH156208.1:42629-59911 GCA_000226015.1 Mnemiopsis leidyi
ATATGCGGGTAACCATGACAACGATTAGTTGATATGGCGTGTAACCATGACAACGTATTGTTGATATGGCGTGTAACCATGACAACGTATTGTTGATATGGCGGGTAACCATGACAACGTATTGTTGATATGGCGGGTAACCATGACAACGTATTGTTGATATGGCGGGTAACCATGGCCATGGCAACGTATTGTTGATATGGCGGGTAACCATGACAACATATTGTTGATATGGCGGGTAACCATGGCAACGTATTGTTGGACGAGACAATCTGGACGACAGCCATATAACTTCTGTATACTTGTAAAGAAGTAAATATAAGATAATGGGCGTGTTACACGTTGAGCTTACATTCGGCATATTTACTGACGCTGCTGTTTTACGGATTGGTTAATGGTCAAATAGCTCATGGCAAATAAAAGTCGCAATGTAAATTCTAATGCTGGAAGAAATTTCAGTTTTCATCAATTGCGATCTCAACAAATGAAACTATGCGATTAATCACACGAGATATTTCTGTTGTACATCATCCTGTTAAATGTTCCGAACATCTGTTGTCAGTAGGAAATAACAGTTAACATGGCAATGAAGGACGAAGGTATATATTTAAACGTGGTAAAACTTAAATGTAAATATCGAAAATAATTACATTTAAAGGCAAAAAGTTAACTAAAATTCAATATAATCTGAGAGTTGAGACTCGACTTTCAAGCTATGGTAAGATGCGACACAAACACAGTGTTGAATCATAAAACAAAAAAACATAGTATCATTTATTGAATCTTATTTGTCGAGATTGTAATTGAGAAAGACTAAAAATTTTTTCTAGAGTCAGAATTTGATTCAGATCTTGCATATGTTTATACTGAGGAAAGAATATAACTGATATTATTGAAACAAAACTGTTTCTTCGAAGCTGGAAAAAGACACAGAATTGGCTTTTTATCTAATAGTGCTAATAGTCGCATTAACCGTTTATTTATGTATATAAATCGGCCAAGATAAAGGTTTACACTTGACAGTGGAGAAGGAAGAGATCTAATTTCACATTAAAATCAGAAACAAAGTAAAAACTGTGCCGCACCTGAAGCCTCGTATTTGCTCTTGTAGATTCTGCCGCAGAGAGATGGAATGTCGGTTATACAGTTGTCCTTGTTCTTCATTAAGTTGAGGAGGATCTCTAGAGCTCGGTCTCTTTCTGAGTGGTCGTCCGGGGAGTGTCTGTAAGTGGAGTGTAAGTTAAGGGTAAGTTAAGGGTGGGAACTGAGTAAGTAAGTGGGTGAGAACTGAGTAAGTAAGTCGGTGAGAACTGAGTAAGTAAGCGGGTGAGAACTGAGTAAGTAAGTGGGTGAGAATTGAGTAAGTTAGTGGGTGTGAACTGAGTAAGTAAGTGGGTGAGGACTGAGTAAGTTAGTGGGTGAGAACTGAGTAAGTAAGCGGGTGAGGACTGAGTAAGTAAGTGGGTGTGAACTGAGTAAGTAAGTGGGTCAGAACTGAGTAAGTGGCTGAGAACTGAGTAAGTAAGTCGGTGAGAACTGAGTAAGTAAGTGGGTGAGAACTGAGTAAGTGAGTGGGTGAGGACTGAGTTAGTAAGTGGGTGAGGACTGAGTAAGTGGGTCAGAACTGAGTAAGTAAGTGGGTCAGAACTGAGTAAGTAAGTGGCTGAGAACTGAGTAAGTAAGTGGGTGAGAACTGAGTAAGTAAGTGGGTGAGAACTGAGTAAGTAAGAGATGGGTAGTTGTAAGGATAGTGCTGTTATTTGTGGAGTTTTAGGAACGGTTTTGCGAAAATCGAGTACATTGTGAACTTTTTGGTACAGAGACAGAAGACAAATGTTACCATAGTAACAGAGGCAGAAGACAGGCGTTACCATAGTAATAGAAGACAAGTGTTACCATAGTGACAGAGACAGAAGACAAGCGTTACCATAGTAACAGAGACAGAAGACAAGTGTTACTATAGTAACAGAGACAGAAGACAAGTGTTACAATAGTAAGAGAGACAGAAGACAAGTGTTACCATAGTAACATAGACAGAAGACAAGTGTTACAATAGTAAGAGAGACAGATGACAAGTGTTACCATAGTGACAGAGACAGAAGACAAGTGTTACCATAGTGACAGAGACAGAAGACAAGTGTTACCATAGTAACAGAGACAGAAGACAAGTGTTACCATAGTGACAGAGACAGAAGACAAGTGTTACCATAGTAACAGATGACAAGTGTTACCAAATTGACAGAGACAGAAGCACCACAGTAAAAAAACGGATTTTATCTAAAATTGTTCTTACCGAAATTTTTCTGACAAACGAATTCAAATTCATTATCTTTGCGATACAAAATATTTCAATAATCGTTTTGGTTGAAAGTATCGCATTCGTATGAAATTGAACGTGATTTTGCGATTCAGAACTGATGTTGCCGTCTAGAAAAGTAGAAATTGTTTCGATTTTTCTGTTAGCAGCTGATTTTTGGTAAGAAAATGTTTAGGTTAGAAACTTATGTCTCAGTCTACATATCGATGTGATATTGTTCGGCTAGAAACTGATGTTCCGTTAAGAAACTGATGTTTCCGTGAAGAAATGGATGGCCGCAGTTGGCCGAGTTTTCCTACCAGTAAACAACGTTTTTGCTCCTATGGACAGATTATTAGTTGCGACAAAGTGGATGCTGAATGCTGGAGGAGAGTGATACTACTTGGCTGACTTTTGTTTCTGCCTACATACTAGAAACAAAGCAAATATTTTCAGTATTTCTGCACTTTTGTTCAGATAACTAATCGAGCCGATCATCATATTAAATAATCAGATAAAGTAAAGAATGACAATAGAACTGAAACGTGGCACAAACCTCTCGAGCGCGAAAGCGTAGAGATACTGAATGTGCTGATTGTTCTTGGCGCTGTTGTCGGGAAGACTGTCGACAAAACTTATCATGCTCTTGTAGTCCTGAAATTATAGTAGTCCTTATATAGTAGTCCTGAAATTATAGTAGTCCTTATATAGTAGTCCTGAAATTATAGTAGTCCTTATATAGTAGTCCTGAAATTATAGTAGTCCTTATATAGTAGTCCTGAAATTACACCGCACTTAGGTTATCTGCTGGACAATATCTGAACTGAATTAATATTAAACGAAACAGTTGTAGCTGCTAAATTTGATAGTAAAAAACGATGGCCTTGGAGGCCAGTTAAACTTTCGATACCTTCTAAAAGAGTAAAATAGAAAAGTTTTTGTTTTTTGTTAAAGTTAAAGTGCAGTTAGTAGAAAGTAGATATAAAATACCTTTATGTCACGGTAGGATATCAGCAGGTCGTGTATAGTGTCGGTACAATACAGTTCTTCTGGAGTTTCTTTTATCATCCTCTCAAACTTCTTCAGCTCCTGAGAAGTACTTTCATGGAAGACCAAGTCATTACAACCTTGTTGTGGGAGGATGTGTAGTAGCAGATATTCATGGACCGGCACCGTTCCGAGTCCCCTATTATCCGACAACCTCTAGGGCCGGTAGCTCAATTGGTAGAGCACTTATCTAGACTATGCAGAGGTTGATTCTTCGGCCCACATACAACAACATAACACACCCGCTAACAATCGTCTGAGAGTCGAGCTTGTTCGAAATGAGGACCTGAAAAAGGTCCCCTCCCAACTCATTACATTCCCTCATTACAACCTCTAATAGGTAGAGTCATTACAACCTCTAATTGGTAGAGTCATTACAACCTCTAATTGGTAGAGTCATTACAACCTCTAATTGGTAGAGTCATTACAACCTCTAATTGGTAAAGTCATTACAACCTCTAATTGGTAGAGTCATTACAACCTCTAATTGGTAAAGTCATTACAACCTCTAATTGGTAGAGTCATTACAACCATTGCAACCTCCAATTGGGATTATCAGTGAAGTATTATCACATGTCTTGCTACAGTCTCGTACATAAACCTCCTATTTAATTCATGTGTACATGTCAGTAATTGAATGGTGAATATGAGATGTTATGCTAACCCTTCTTTCAAAACTGTAAAATCTATATTTAATTATGTACGAAGATAAACCATATTCATGATATTACACCCTCCCTTTTTTCATGTATATATTGAGATGAATCAAGTTAATATAGAAAGGAAGTTTCAGAAACTGAACAGATAAATTGTTTAGCAAGATGTCAGACATAAAATAATATCTTGATCAAATTGTCTTGACAGCAACGTAGAAATGTTAAAGTTATAAAACTTGTGGAACAAAAAACATAACATATCAACGACTGACCCTTTTGTACTTGGTAAGATCTGAATTGTTTTTCTGTTCTCGGGCTCTTCGCAAATCTCGATGAAAGAAAGTCTTCATGTGTTTTCTAAGAGAGAATATTATCTAGAGAGAATATTATCTAGCAAAATAACGGGATGATACATCGACATTGATAGCATAAATAAAAGTTGTCCGATGATTTTTGATTGTGCAAGAAAAGTTTTTGTAACAGAATCGCATATTACAAAAACAAATCCTAGCGGTATTTAGATACCAAGGAAACTGTCAATAGGGCAGACCGAAAATTCTGAATAATGTAAAATTCCATTTTTAAAAAGTAATTTGTGGTAACATAGCTAGAGCCGAATTTGTTTTACCTTTTTACAGGCTGTAGGTTCTTGATTGTTTCCTTAAATTTCTTCTTGAAGAGAACCTGATTTTGTCCATAGTCATCCGACAGCAAAATCTGGCCTTGCTCATTAAAGGAGTAGGGAATAAACTTGTACTTGTTTGGTGTCACTTGAGTCTGAAAATATAAAAGCATAAGAAAATGTTTAAACTTTATTAAACCCTCACTTAATGAAATATAAATGACAGTACGCAAGACAGCACATCGCATTTGGAAGTTTACCTTCACAATGAGGGTCTGGTTTGGATCTCTGTCCCACATCACGATAATACTGTTGGTCATCTCCCAGAACATCCTCACTGAAATTTGTTATTCATTGTAAGCCAGATAGAGTGTACAACAAAAAATATATACCATGTATACAGTAAATCAGCCAACAAAGTGATGTATTGCATTACCGCCAAGATTGTAACTGAGGTCTGCACACTGTTCTCGCACAGAGAAGTCGACAACAGCCACATCAGCAGTGCAGAATCTAGATCCTTTGTTGATTTCAAGCAACTCATCAAACAGAATAAGTTCACAATCGTAGGAGTATTTCTGAAAGAAAAAATATAACTTATGCAATATAGTATTTGCAGGAATCAATTTGACTATAACTGAGCATTAAACTTTATCTTACGAATGAATAAAACTTCAAATTTAGTCAACATGTCAATTACTAAGATATAAAGGATTTAGTGCAGTAAAATTCATGAGCACAGCAGTGCTATTCAGATTATGGCCTGGGGCAAAAAATGAACGGATTTAGTGGTTATCCTACACATGATAAAAACCAACCTCTCCATTGCCAGATGCAATTTTTTTGACCACTTCCCAAGCCTTCAAAGTTTCGGGAAGGTCGTGAAATACTCCTACTAGTGTTTTCTGCTTTTCAGAGGTGGATTCCATCTATTCTTGTGTGTAGTTTTACAGATATGAATCACCTAGCAATTTCATACCTGATCGATTTAATTGGTTATGCTTCTTATATACAAGAATAATTTACCAATATCGAATGAAAAAACTGAAAATCCACTACTACTTGCTACCTCCAAATACATGGTTTGAGAAATTTGTTATACAATGAAAACATAAAGATTAAGCTTCCGCCTCAGATGAAGAGGAAGCCATTTCAAATCTTATTAGCATGAGTTGGTGGTGTAGTGGTATCTACCCCGACTTTCTATGAAGATCAGGGGTTCGATTCCCAGATCTGCCAATCCTAGGGAGTGTTCTAAGGGCATTTGTCTATGCAATCTTCTTCAGTCGACTCAGCCGAATGACAAGGAAACTGTGATTGAGGGTTAAATGAGGAGGGTCTCGGTGAAAAGATCTAGAATCTTCCAGGAACCCTGAAAAGAATAAAAAGACCTCATGACATAAATTCATCATCACTTTTGTAAATATTAAGGACAAAGCTGCAATACTTCAATTTTTAAACAGGCCCGTGGGGTTGCAATAGGGGCAAGTGCCCCCCTTCAAGATGAAACCAAGGTGCACTTTTTTCTAGGGAAAAAGAAAATTTTGTGAGAAGTTTCAGCAAAAGTTCGTTGACCTGTTGAAAATTCCCAAAACATGTGCATCATCTATTTTGTATTAGTGTAAACTTTGTCCAGTATGAAAAAGACAAAATTTTAAAAAAAAGACAAAATTTTATTTACAGCATTTAATAAATCAAATAATATATACAGTAAACCCTCTATTAACCGGGCCTTTCGGGGGAAAGGGTTGAGGCCCGGTAAACAGAGGGGCCCGGTAAATAGAATTTGACCAAAATTTGGCCTAATTTTGGCCAAAAGTAGTAACTTAAGTTATTGATAGCTATATGTAAACGTCATCCTGATCGAATTTCTTGATAAAGTACTCCTTGAAGGATTTAGAACTGTGAGAATGGATCCAACGTTCTGAATTATACTTCAATCAGTAATCTCAACATCGATCGTTTCATTGTGTATGTATGCCGTGGTTACGTTACAACTTACATATATCAGTACACGTGTGTATGAGCTGTCATAGTTGAAAGTCGTCAAAGGCTGATCTGATATTTGGGTTCCTTTAAATGGCGAAAGAGAACTTAAGGCAGTCTCAACCCTAATTTCTGTGTTGATACTTTTAACTATGCCTGTTGCAAAGTTAAGTAAATGGCTTAACTAAACAAACAAAGAAATATATATTTACATTTCGGGTTTGCTACATAAGGGAGATAAAAAACAATAATCAATATACATTTGCTCCTACATAAAGAAAATATCACCATCGCCCTTCATCAAGAGGAACACATTTTTTAAAAATCTTATTCTTATTTTAATTAGGACACTCCAACAGCCACATGTTATACAAGTGTAAAGGCCAATTACAGGAGGCCGAATGTACAATTACAGATACACACCAGTGTGTACCGTACTTTTATTGCCCTAGACATGAAAATTAATATAGTCAAATCATATTAAATAGTCATGAAAGTAAGAGCTATTTAGAGAGTAAGATGATATCTCAAAGATAACCATTTTGTAGCTAGAACTAAAAATTTCGAATGAAACTTAAACTTTATAATACATTTCTTTATTCACAGGGGTTTGAAAATAATTGATAAATTTAATGGTCAATGAGCGAGCTAAGTTTCGAATAAATTTGAAAGGATATATTAACATTTAAAAGGTTTATTAACATTTAAAAGGTTTATCAACATTTACTAGGATTGTAATTAAACTTAAACATTTCTAAATCCTAACAATAATTTGGGATTTGGTCGGGCGGTGCTGGTGTAGTGTGGTTCTAACGACCCTCATTACAAAAAAATATACAAATTACAATGACTTAACAATATTCTAATATTATATAAAAAATGCTACTAGGTAATTTGACCATGTAATGATAACAGACATCCCACAGTATAGAGTTCGAAGTAATAGAAATGTTTGTTAGGATGAGTAAGGTCCTATGCGCAAACAAATTAACCTAGACACAGCAACTAACTGCCGCATAATCAGTCTATGATTGAAACCCCTGCTATTATACATATTGCTTGTTCTATTACAAGCTGTTTTTGTTGGAGTTCTACATTTTTCAGCTGTTTTGCTTAAGACAAAATCTGAGCGACAACCGTTGAGCTTGTTGCTGTGACTTTGACGGGCCTTGCCGAGTTAGCCGGTATCTTTTTGCCGAGTCTCTCTCCGATCTCCGTGAAAAGTTTGCTGACAGCTGCGTTGAAATATTTACTGTTTTCTTCTGGTAGACCAAATATCATAAAATTTCTGCTCCTGTCCTCTTGTTGAACAATGTTCTGCACAACATTTTTAAGCTCCTCCTATTAATACTACTTTCCGACGATTCCAAACTTTTCTTTAAGACTGAACTGTACGACAGAGATTTCAAGTGTCGATTTCACCACTGACTTGAGCTCCTTCACTTCATTGTCCTTGTAGGTCAATAACTCAGCTTGCAGTTTATCCACTGATTTCTGTAGGGAGATCATTTCTGACTTCATGTTACTTGACACGCGGTCGATGTTACTACGTTAAGCAAAGTGCGATTATTGTACCGGGAGATTAGTTTTGGTAACGTTTGCATCATCATTTGCTACATCATACTTGTCCGACTTTGCTTTGTCCGAACCTCATTTACCGGGCGCTGCGCAAAGTAACAAAAACTGAGGTCCCAAGGCAAAACCTCATTCGAAGTGAATAGAGAATAACATTTCAAGAGGGTGCGCACTGCAGTACAATATTATAAGTGCATGAGTGCTAAATGATACATTTGATATATTACACATTATTATTATATTATAAATTTGCTATATGTATTCTACATATTCACTTTGTCCGACTCTTATTCGAAGCAAATAAAGAATAGACGCGTGCATTATATTTAAATATTCCCTCTACATCAATAAATTGCCAAAAAACCAGTGTTGCTCTAATCCAGACTTTTGAGCGCATCGCGCGCGCCACCAAAAGTTACCTCACGTTGTGGCAGAAGGCCTAACAACGTCAGGCTAACGCAACGCTCGGTTATAAACTAACCAGAGGTGGCTAGAAAAACTTTGGCTGTTGGCTGTGAAGCACCTAAAGTTTGTATATTTGAGCAACTAGCGCAGCTCCAAATTCGATTTTTGAGCCGCGCTAGCACACATATGGGTTAACGGGCGATGTGCGTCTATAATTGTTTGAAATTCATATTGCTAGGCGCGGCCAGAAATGCGTGAGAGCACGTTTGCTTTAAATAAATTACTTGCACTTACAAGTAACTATTTGCGTCCGTAAGCATTGCTAAATATTTATATAAATGTGCGTGCTTAGCGCGGCGCAAAATTAGGACGGGCGCGCGACGCAAAAGCTCAATCCTATATGTGTCCCTGACAAGGTGATATCCGTCTAACGTTCGCTAAGAAAACAGCAAGCTTCGAGTACAGTCGGGTAACACCTCGACAAATGCGTCCCAATAGGGCGCGCGCGCAGCGCGAGCCACAGGGCCATGTTGGCTAAGCAAGCGTAAGCTTACTGGGTGCTGCGTGGCTCTCTCTACGTTTCTCTTTGTTGCAGAGCAACAAAGACTGAGGTCCCCAAGCAAGCGTAAGCACATGGTTCATGGTTAGGTTAACCAAATTACCGGGTGCTGTGCGGCTCTCCACGGTCTCTTTTTTATGGTACCCTTTTCACTGTTCACGGCATTGCAATTGCAAAGCAGAAAACTGACGTCTCGAGACGTCTCCAGGAATTAGCTAGATCAGCCCTTTCGCGCGTTTACAACCGCGGGAGGTAGCAGCAGCGCGCGCAGCGTGCGCACTAGTACCTGGTTGTCAGAGTAAAATAAATATTCAGAGTAAAACAAAATATTAAATTCCAATCTCTTTAATCAACAAAATAAATTATTAAAAAAGTTAAAAATCTAATTGGTGACAAGATCGACACTTTTTTAGGAGAATTCTGCCAACAGCTATGTTTGCAGGCACTGCAAGATGATGAGATTTAGGACCATTACGCTTTTGGCTAACAATATTGACCCTTTTTTAAACCCCAATACAGCAATGAATTTTCAATGGTAGTGAAGATTGTGAAATCATAAATTTTTGCTATGCATGTCGATCAAGTCAGATGAGTCTCAAACTATCAACAGCTACATATCCATAAACCTACTATCATAGATTGTACAAACACATCCTGAGGTTATGCTAGGTAGGGTGTTAGTTCAAGAATTTTTTTATTTGTCGGAGAAGCAAAGGAAAGTGCCAGGCAAAAAATAAACACAGCTCATTATTACTGGTCGCTATAGACTATTAAGAATTTTAAGTTAAATTTGCAAAGTTTAACAAGGGTTCCCAATTATTTATATCACCCTTTTGCTGAGAAAGCAAAATTTTGTTTTTTAGTTTACTCTTGTATGCATTTTGGGTCATGTTGAAGTCGTATAGGCCAACCATCTGTCGAAAAGTATTCCAAAGGCTTCTGGCTTGGTGGACAAAACAACTTGATGGCAGTGAGGAAATAAGGAGGATTTCTTTAGGGTCTTTTTGACAGACTAAATAGTTCATAAAGCGAAATCGGAGTTCTGTATTTCAACACTTTGAATAGCTCCCATATCTTTTTTGAATTTTCAGAGTTTTCAAGAATTATATTGCAATAGTAATTGTCTTTTTGGTGTTTTATGATCTTTTTAAGACAGCGTCTGTAGTCAGAAAAATTTTATGGAGTCTGAGGTCACCACTAGGTTTAAAATCAGGGAGTGATTTTGAGTTAATCCAGTCATCGTATAATTCCTCTTTTTTATCAATAGCATCAACTATACTGTCACATATCCATGGATTGCTAACTGGGTTGCGTTTAGTAAGTAAGGTTTATCAAGCTTACAGCAGGAGTCAATAGCTGAACTAAATATTTCAAAAAATTCTTCAAATTTGAGTTTTCTATCAGTTAACAAGTGCTCTGTTGCTGTTAGGTTGTTAATGAGTAGTTCGATATTGTTTTTGGAAAAGTCATAATTCTGCATTTGTTTTGGTTTGTGGTCCTTTTGGCTGACAGCTATATTAAGGTTGTTAATAAGTATAAGAGCGCGCGATGTTTGATAACAGGCATTTGCTGATACAGCTTGCTAAACAGTAAACACGTATATCCCTGTGCGAGCTTAGCGCGAAATTGGATGGATGCGCGACGCCAAAGCTATGTGCGTCCCGATAGGGCGCGCACAGCGCGAGCCACAGGGCTAAGTTGGCTTAGCAATGGTACAGCTTGCTTAAGTTGGGCAACTACATGTACATGAAGAGGTGTAAGATGTTCACCAATATTGGGGCAAGTTTCAAGGCTGTGAAGAAGTGAAAGCTCTGTTGAAGGCAGTCCAACGCCAACACAATAATAATATAATACGGCAGTTAGTAAGCAACGGTGTGGTGACTGTTAAGACTACATTTAATAAATGGTTTTAATTTTTTGAAATTTTTATACTAAGTCAGTGAAAACACAGTATTTCACCAGATTTCTGAATCAGAATTGTTAGAAACAAAGAAACAGCATAAGGGTTTGTTCACATATGATGGAAGAGGAGGTTTAAAAATGATGATGATTGATGCCAAGGGAGGTTGGGGGTTTGGCCAATGATAATAAAGCAATGAAAGGCATTAGTTTGGTTAACTTAGTTGGAACATATGGTATCAGACTATAATGTCATCAAAATTTTTTAGAATTCATAGAATTTTTTGAAAAGTTTTGATTTTTTTGAAATTTTTATCAGAATTTTACAAAATCAAAAAGAAAATTTTCAAGTCAAAATTCTGATTCAGAAATCTGGTAAAATACTGTATTTTCACTGAATTAGCATAAAAATATCAAAAATGACTGCAAATTAAAAGACCAAAAATCAGTTTGATGATGACCATTGATCAGTGGGCACCTCTTTTCTGTTACTCTATGAGCCTTCTTTTTTCTTTCCTGTGAGCTCAGACAAAACTGTCTGCTTCTGGCTTTTTGTGGTAATCCTTGATATGTAAGCTAATCTTGTCCTTAATGTTCTATGTCCCTCCATGTATTGCTGTGCAGAATTGAATTTTCAGTTATTTATCCATTTGTAAATTTAACAAGAATTGCGCCTGCTTAGTTAGGTCTCATGCGGACGCTAGATTTCCATCTCTCAAATTCTAAAAAAAGCTTCTTTGATTTTCCTTCTGCTGGTGCTAGAAGCAAAATTAATGCCGCAAAGACTGCTGATGGAATACCATGGAAGTTTCAGTGAAAACATTGGTCGTGAAACTGAAACATTTTTATTGCAACCTGTCTGAGTATAATGGCTGCTGTTAATTCATACTAGATTTCGGTTTCGAAAACTTAAAACCAGCCGTAAAATTTTTTCCCGTCAAATGCCTTTTTGCGCCGAAGGCGCAAAAAGGCATTACTAAGGGTTAATGATCAAGGGGGTGGTTGGAGAATGTGTATACTAGGTTTATGTCGTGTGTACGTTCGTGCGTTACGTTCGTGCGCGCGCTTCTTTATCAAACTTAATCATGTATACGAATACAATAATTGCTGTGTACCAGACTTAACTGCCTCCGGCCGACGAATGTAGTTCACATTATGCAATGTATACATGATTGCCTCAATTATTTGTTCTAATCATGCAACAATCGCAACAAGATGTACCATCAATCAAGAGATACGATCAAAATTCTTTTACACCGAAGTTTTATTGAGTAATTTGTCTTGAATGACAGATTACCTAGATTGAAAGATGAATGTAACACGATTTTAAACGTTCAGCCGGACAATTTTAATTAACGACTTATCCACACCATTTGTAAAAACATATGAACGTTGTACGAATAAAGGTCGCATATACAATACAATAATGGCGACGTTATGCAGACTCAAGATATTTGAAACAAACAATGAAAGAAACGCGCTATCATGTTCAAACTTTGCGCGTGCAGCGTGCAGTTTTCAAATCTTGCATCGAACGGCTGCACTATTTCGCGCGTTTAACACGTGCAGAACAATGAAATTGACCGAAATGACATCTGGTTAGTGGTTTGCGAAATGCGAGTTGCCTGTTGCGTATTTTTATTCCTCATTCTGTGAATTGTAATAACAAAAAGCGATGGCATGACACGGGAAATTCAGCGGTCGCCTGACACAATGACAGCGGCCGCAATTCTTGTTGCTATTAAAAACAACGGATGTAGATAATTTTGACTATGCAGTCAAATAGTTTGACTAGGTCTATTTTTTGCTTAAATTTTGTTGGAAGTTTCAGTGTCATTAGCCTGCAGTGGCTGATACCCACCTACCACCACAAAAATCCGACCAATTTAAACTACTACTTTACTTTTTTGCCTTCGGCAAAAAAGTATTAGAGATGGAAAAAATTATTATTACATTTAAGATTATTGAACACTGAAATGTTTACCACAATTTTGCTCTGTTTCTGATTAGTAAAACATTATTATTTATGTCTTCATTCAAGTTCGATAAAGCCATGTCAGATGAAGATGATACTCAAATAGAAGAAGGAGAAGAAGAAGAAGAACAGGTAATGAACAGACTTCCTGTTTTCACTATAGAATGTTGCATTTCAATTGTAGACTTGATGGGTAGTTGTTGAATTGTTTGAATATTTTGTTTAAGATGTGCCCAGTTTGCCGTTAGTTTATCATAGAGATGGATTTTATTGTTTTGATGTTTGAACTTGTAATGTATCCCTTTAGGAACCAGTAGAATGTAAGCTGACTGAACAAACATGTGGAGATAGCTTATCTTTACTTTGCAAAATCGGAAATGGACTTTCTCATGCTTATGTCAAGATGAACCTACATGGAAAGTAAGAATTATAAACTTTATACTTTCATATGGTTAGTCAAAACTGATTCTGTCTGTTATCAGCTTTCAGTACTTATCTGTCACAAGGTTTCTCTTTTTTTCTCTAACACACTTTGAGAAGTATATCAAACTCCTCGCCCAAATAAAAAAATCAAACTCTCCGCCCAAATAAAAAGGGAGATGAAGTCAAAAGAATAAAGTTTAGTAAGTGTTATAATTAGGGTCAAATTTTGTTGTAAAGTATGTACAACTAAAAGAATACTGAAAACAAGGATTATTCATACGACCGAGATAGAGGTTCTCTGCTAGCCAATGTCCCAACTCAACCCGACTTTATATATGTTCCAAAAGTTGAAGTGGTAAGCATTTTGAGTGATAGATCAGTGTTTCATTGAAATAAATCATTCCACTGCAGACATGTGGTAAGTATTCCAAGATTTAGAAGGACAGTTTGTAGATTATAGTGTTGTAAATATGGCCTTCTTTGATACTTTAATAATGAAAAGGGCGATGAAAGTTTCACTTTCATCGTCCTATTTGTAGATTATCATTTATACTTGGAAAATGGTCAATGGGATTAAAATAGGTCACAGAAAGAATTTAAGCCTGTAATTACTTCATGAAACAATTTGGCAATCGAGTTGAATTTAAGAGACATAACATGATAGTTTAATGTGAGACTTATCAAGCTTTTATTTAATTCTTGTTCCAAACTAAAAGCTGATGTTGTTTGGGCAATAGTAAAGGTGATTTTCTATGTTCGACAAAAAATTGAATCTTACTTTGAATTTTTGAGGGACACACAATCAACAGCACTTATCACAATGTATTCTTCGTAATAAAATTACATCGCTAGTCCTGAAAACGTGAAAAGTTAAGACTGTGGATTAATGTAAAATTATAAACTGTAATTAAATGAAATAGTAAATACTCCAGAGAAAACGGGGTGTCAATAACTCGAAATGTTCATGTCATGTTACCAAATATTCGAAACAGAGCCAAGAAAACTCTTCTCCCGAAGCCCCCAAAAGATATATAATTAACGTACTACTACAATTCTATTAAGCCCACAAATATTAGTTCTAAATTTCTGAATTAACTTTTCTTCTTCCCTATCTAATTTAACTGGTCTTAATCTCTTAACATTCCCTAATTTAAATAGCTCCATACTAAACTGAGACTTATGAGCCAAAAAACAATGCATTGACAGGGCCGATTTCTCAAATAACAACCTTTCATCTATCACAAATTTTGACCTATGTCCATTCATTCGGACATTCAAAGGAATCATTGTTTGTCCGGAATAATTATCGTCCTTGAGTCTCTGTCCCAGGCCCGAGCAAATGGTACATTGTGCGACATAAATGATGTTCTTGTCGCTGCAGGTCAATGAGAAGTCCAGAAACAATAGTGTTCCATTCACACAATAAGCCAGTCCCAGCTCAGAGACCTAAATATACGTCCTCGATACGTTAGTAGTGCATTGGAACCTGAAAAGTAAGCAACCCAAGGTTATCTTGGCACGTTCCATTCACCATGATGAATCCTACTTTGACACTGATGTGTGCTTGTAGAATTTAGTGGTTCTTAACACAAGTTCTATCTAGTGTATCTAGGAACGGGTGGTCTGTGTGGACTCTGGATACTGATCTAAGTCTTTGATTAGTTTGTTAAAGCAGTCAAATCCTCAAATTTTTGTTGGGAGAATTTTATTTAAAATATGTAACTTTCAAATCAAAAAGACGTAAATAATGTAAGGTGAGTATTTATATTAATATTCTAGATGATTTTTTAACAAACACGTATTCCGCAGGTCCCTGACGGATATATCAATTATCAGTGCGTTCGTTCACGTCAGATACCTGGTGAGTGAAAGTCAGATACCTGGTGAGTGAAAGTCAGATATCTGGTGAGTGCAAGTCAGATACCTGGTGAGTGAAAGGCAGATACCTGGTGAGTGAAAGGCAGATACCTGGTGAGTGAAAGTCAGATACCTGGTGAGTGAAAGTCAGATACCTGGTGAGTGAAAGAAAGTAACATGAGTTTCACGAGACAAAATTTACAAATAGTTTTAACGTTATAATGAAATAACTAATTGATAGAATATTAAGATTAATAACTCCAATGTGCAGGACTTGTCAGATAACAAGCTCGATTCTCTCTCCCCTCTGTCCGCACTTACCCACCTACTTACATTGAAGGCAGATAACAACAGACTCACTTCTGCCGCGCTACCTCAGGTCTTAATATCATATCTTTCTCATAGTTTTGTTTCTGCTTGTTATTTGTTTCTGTTTGTAACTTGTACCGTTTAACGGAATTTGCTACTGGTAAAATAACTGTGACTAACCACCGTACCCACCTACCCTACCTTTTGCCTTCGGGAAAACAGTATTAGAGTCTTTAGAGATGGAAAAAATATGGACTCTGCACGAACTTATCTCTCTTTAAGCTTGATGTTCGAGCCGTTTAGAACCCAATCAGCCAGCCGCAGGCGAAATATTAAAGAAATCGTGCATTCAATTTTTATTTTGAAGCATTTTGAAGCTAGGTTGTTAGTTTTGACTATTCTATTATCAGTGGCACTGCCAGGTAGTTAGAATTCAAAATTTCAGCCTAACTCCTACACTGAGCTGCAGTCAAATCTTTGGTGTCGTCCTTTAGCCCGCTGCATAGCAGCCAGAAATTTTAAAAATTTGGCTTATTTCAGATAGCTTTGAAGCAATTTTCGAATGGAAGTTCTTGAAAATATGGGGGAGAGGGCATATGATACAATGGCCCAATGACCCCTCAATCCAAATTTATGAGAGGGCCATGGCATTCTGGCCCCATCTGTTCTTAAATAACAATTTTAGCGAAATTTTATAGCTTACGTTCGTGCTGTAGGACAAAATCCCTCTGGAAGCTATAAATCATAAGACTAGTTCAGAATATCAGTTATATCTCAGTTATACAATATACCTCCCTACAGCTAGTAAGAATATCCCCCTACAGCTAATTTAGTGCCTCGGTACGGAGTGGTGCAGGGTTACAGAAAAGGAGATGAGCACCTCAGGCAATCCCGTCTAAGGGAGTGACCTAAATTTACAATTTGCATTTGGAAGCGAAAAATTTTGAAAATCTGGCATGTTTCAGATAGTTTAGAGGTAACTTTGTTATCAGCGGCGTGACGATGCCACGGGTACGCCGGGGGCGCCGTCATAGGGGGCGCCAAATCATCAAAAAAATATGGGACAATTTTGCAAGATTAACTGCACGACTAGCAAAATCGCGTGTTTGGTTTAATAGTTTCACTATTTATTTAGATTTTTCGGCCATATTTTCACAATTAGCTCCCAGTAAGCCGTTACACCTGGGGCGCCACTTGGGGGCGCCTTTTTACCGCCGAGGGTCGCCATATTGGATACAGCTACAATGTTACGCCACTGTTTGTAATAGAGGTTGTTGAATTTTGGTGAGTCAAATGATAACCTTCATCTTTGTCTGATAAGCAGCGTGCTGCTGTGTCGGTTATTCGGTCGTTTTAGCTTGTGTACTATACACATTCTATACAACTACAATGCAGATCAATAGCCCAGCTTACTTAACGGGTATCGAACGAACTGGAATCGGGAAGGACGGTGTGTTTTGTGGAGATTATGTAAACATGGTCAGGAACACGACAGGCAAACTGGTTGGAGACATGACAAGAAGCGCTTCTGGAGTTCATGTTTCGTCACAGTTAACAGCCAGATCGCTGAACCATGGTAAACTCACGAAGGAACAGTTGTCAGAGTGGTTGTACACAGCGTTTTACCTCTTGATCGTTGTTGTTTACCTCTCATGGGCTTGGCCGTTAAGCAG
>JH156213.1:3899-17918 GCA_000226015.1 Mnemiopsis leidyi
CCTCTCCAACTACTTCCAGAGAAGAGAGAGAGAGAGAGGCTGGTCAACTCCCTTTGGGGTGTGAACGGGAGCTACGCTCCCATCCGGGCTGGGCCTCGGTCCTGCCCCCTTAAAGAAGAAGGAATAGAATTAGAATAAACAAAATGAAATTGCAACCTTCTACTTCTAGTTTCATTATCAATTATCATCAATTTTCAAAATCAAACATCATCAATTTTCAATCAAAGTTAAATCTCTAACTTCAAACTGTTGTAAATGTAATTTCGAGTTTGATTGCTTCAAAATTACAATGAGACAGAGAGATTATATAAATACTGACGTTTCTGACATGAATGCGATTTCCGTTCATGAAATCATAATTTCATTCGAAGCAGAGTAATTCGATGCTGTACCTGAACTATGAGATTCTTAACTTTTAACTAAATAATGGGTATGCTATTACATAAAAGTGAAAGCTAATCTCCACAAAATCTTAAAGTTAACAAAACCCAGCTTCTCATCCCTGTAAAGTTGAAGACAAGTTAAATTGTGACACCCATCTCAATAATAACATTAACACCACTTTTTCATTTCTACAGCTTGTTTCAATGAACTTCAGGCATTTTTCAGTTTAATTTTATAGAAAATTAACTAGAAATTATGGTAAAGGCAATTAAACTTTACGTAACAAAAATTTCGGGGAATCTGATATATATAACACGCGGTACTTCCGGTCTTCCACAATCATAAAAAAGCTTTTAAGTAAAAATCTGCGATTTAAACTTTTCTTCTTACTTAATTTTAATGTTTAATGAACAAAAATATAATAATATGTGTCATTATAAATATCAACATCAAACTTTATCATTACAGTGTTTGGAACGAACTTCATGCTTACAAATTGAAATATTTTTTCCGGTCGCACCATGGCCGGCCCAATAAATATAACAAATCGACGAAGAAAACTCTACTCATGTCCAAACTAGTCGAACGATAAAATTGAGCCTTATTTTAAAGAAAAAGTAAGTCTTACTTAAAAGAAATATTATCTTTAAAAACCTAAAGAATTCCTGATTGCAATAGTTGTGATCCAGTAGTTCTACTACAATCAGTATCATCAATCAGGAAACATTATAAATGCCCAACTCCTATTCATTTAAATTAGTGAAAATCATCATCACCATTATATTTCTTCCAAACAGTTGGGAAAACAGTTAATTTCATAAACTCAAAAGTCTGATTCCAAAAATGTGAAAAGCGTTAATATGATTTCTCGTAGTCAAATTACAATGCCGTCTTCAAATGTGAATCTCCCTCATCAGCAACAGTGCTTCCCTGAAATAGAAATTCTAATGTTTAAACAAATCATTTAACAAATGTTTGCTATTTTGGGCTTTACCAATTACCAGGGTATATGTATCAGTTAACACTGTATACCTGCACTTCTTCAGAGTCTTCAGGAAAGCCTTCAGAGCTGAGCTTATCATAAATGCTCACATTGAAACAGGTTTGGTTTTCGAGCCAGACTAAAAATGGGTGCACTAGAAATTTTGAAACGCAGGTATATAATAAAGATGTAGGGTGGCATGCATTTCGGCCAAGGAAAAAGTGTTGAGCCAGGGGAAGCTAAAAGTATATTGACATAAATAAAATATATTCGCATGCTTATTGTTAACCACGCCATCAGTCATGCAGAAAATAAAATAACCCTGATAGATGTCCTAAAAGTCGAAGTTTAGAAATTCACAAATATTATTTTAAGGTCAAGTCAAATTATGTTAAGTTCGGTGCATGCGAAAAATATTCAACGTGCTCGAAGGTATTGTCTTACGATGTTACTTGTTACTTCGCGAAATTTCTTACCTTTATGTGGCCCGGGATTAATTCTTCCGTGACCCTAGGTAAACATAAAGTTCCTTACATATCTTGACTTAATTGAAGACACATTGTACTACGTAAAAAATGTCATAATTAAAAATTAACAGTAACACTACTTAATATAATACATACATAAGGGTTAGCCGGGAAAGCGGACAAACTGATCCTAACTTACGTGCTTACGTGCACCGAAGGGATCACCTTCATTTCCGAGTGATAATGTGACTGGGTTGAATGAACTTGAAAACAAAATCATGTTGGAAAGGATCAGGCCAGCATCCATGATGGTACAAACCCTCTGCATTACTGCACCCAGTTTTAAGCTTACAGTATTGATACAACAAGAAACAAACAAACACAGACATATACCAAATGGAATTGAGGCACACTTGATAGCTCAGAAAGGGACATATAAATACATTTGAAATTTAATGCCCCCGAAATGAATTTAAGACTTTTTGGCAATTGCCACCTTTTATAACTTTACAAAACCTTATTAGAGCTTGTAGGTGTAGGCTTGTACAATGTAAGATGGTTTGCTTAAAGGTGATAAAAGAATTTTGCGATGATTTTGAAAATTGCAGAGTAATAAATAAATAGTAGCAGCTCAGGGTTTAGTGCAACCTCTACATTACATAATGATACATTTGAGGCAAATAAGGAGACAGACATAAAGCAAAAACCATAGGCCATAGTCCTACTGGAGAATATAATTGCTTATGGGGAATGTTCAATTTGAACTAACACCTAATCTACCTATAGTTGCTAAGCCGCTAAGGCGTTATCAATAAATAATAGATGTGAATAAGTTCTGTGCATGGTAGTGTACTATACTGCATGTCATTGTGCTTTAACCTGGTTTAGCCCAGAAAGAAATCGGTAATCCTCGTGACAGTGGTTTTTTGGTTGCTGTCCGACATTTCTTTTTCACTTTCAGTGACGGCATATTCATTGGTCAGATTATTTGCTTGGTTTGTAAGACAAACAGATTTTTCACCAACCTAGTTGGACATAGAAGATAACTAGTTAGACCTGGCACCTGCGTGGGCGATAAAATGGCATGACTGAAGTTCGAAATCAAAATTAAACGCAGTTATCATTTAATGTGGCCGCTGTTTAAAATGTTAAGTAACAAAGATATGTTTGTTCCTATTTCTCAAATGTTAGAATATCTGAATAGAAAAATATATTATTATTTCTGACTTAAGTTTTATCCCCTGACTTCAATCTTTAAGGCACACCATAAAAACCTACGGGTAAAAAAACAACGCCAAAATCCTATGTCTAAAACGAGTGACACTGTAATACTTACAGATACAAATTCACGATACTAAATCTGTAGCACATGAAGAATCGGGTTAGAAAAGCAATCAACTTTCATAGACAAATTAATGATTTGATTCAGAATCAGTATTCAAAATCATGATGTACAACATTCCAATTGATGAACACCAAAAATTAGAGAACGTTGCATTGTCAGAAATTCCAGATATGATTTGTAACACGAACTTTACAACACTCTTTAACAATGATTTACAACAGTCAAATCGGAGACAATTTTGAGTCACGCATAATAGGTAGCGTATTAGTTATTACATTTACACAAGATCAGTTATTACATTTACACAAGACACCTGTCTAGATAGTCATTCAACATCAGCCTCCGCGTTCACGTTCTCCTCAACTGACTTCATATCAATCCTTTCTTTCGTTTGCTTTTCGGACTCATGCTTACATACCTTACTCGGGATTATTACAGTCGGTTAATTAACGACCGGGAATAATAAAAACCGGGAAAAATATGGCGAAATTGCCCAAAACCCGCCACCTTATCCTGGTCGGAATTTTACCAGTGCCAAACCTTTCAATTTTAAAATTGCAGAAAATACAAAAATTGCAGAAATTTAGTTTATTTCTACTTGTTTTGGAAACGGTTTTCCCAACAGCAACTAAGGTGTGATGTGATCATTATTTTGTAATAGCTGATGTTTTGATATATAACCACATTGACATCGTCTGTTTCATCCAATTTTCATGATTTCAAGCACGACTTGATTGCTATCTTAGAGTTGCATTTTACCTAATTCTGAACACGGCCTCTAATAGCGTATCTTTTTTGAAATTTACTCACTAAGTTGTTCTAAGTGCTCTAACCACGACGTTTAATCAATATTTTCTAGACTTGGATTCGACCGTTTCGAGTTTTGTAGTATGCATCGATCAATCAGCTATCTTTACTTTGAACCCTATTAACTATTTTATATAAAGTTGCTGGTATCCAAGAGGTGAAAAACAAAAATCAACTGAAATTGAAAATATTATACAGAATGAGAAAAATGAATTCAGATAAACTTCGCTGTTTGCTCCAATAGTCTTCTCTAGTAAATATGAGACAACGGTTATGATATGAGGACCCATACCCCTTGGGAACCCCAAAAGCTGAGTGGGCGGTATTTATTATGGCTGGTCAAAATTAAAAAACGGGGAAAATATGGCGAAATCCCCCAAAAACCGCCACTTTATCCCGGTCATAGTAATCCCGAGTAAGGTAAGCATATATGTTTCTATAAAGAATCAACACTGCAAAAAAAAGTTGTATGGCGGTAGGATACCTACTTAAATTAAAAATCGTTCTAACCGAAATTTGTCTGACAAATTAAATTCAAATTCAACAACAGTTGCGATTTTAAACTTTTTAGGTGAAACTATCGCTTTCGTCTAGAATTGGACGTTATTTTGTGGTATAGAACTGATGTTTTGGTTAGTAAATGATGATTCAGTGTACATATTGATGTGATTTTTCCGTTTAAAATGACGTTTCGGATAGAAATTGATTTTTCGATCAAGAAATGGTTGGAAAAACTTCTTGCCGAATTTCCTGAAAACGTCCTACCAGTAAAAAACGTTTTTCTACCTATGCAAAGAGATAAATTTTGAGTATCATACAGATCACAGGAGCAGATTGGGTTTTGAGAGTAATGTGAGCCGGTGCCGGAGGATCTTACTAGATACCTGAGGGTGGAGGGGATGGGACTTATCTCAAGGATGTAACGCCAATCCATTAACGCTGCGCCTACACTTCATCAAAAAGCAGTCCTGGACTTCGACCACAACCTGGACTTCGACATCAACTTTTTCCCTCAAAGAAGAGCAAGGACAAGGCCCACGCCCCTAATCATATCACACACCGCAAGTGGAACTCGTTACCATGGCAACCAATAGCTTAGACTACTGAATGGAGCACCCCAGAACCAAAGAGATCCTCCAATCCACGAAACAGAAAGCCGCCCCTGCAATTCAGAAACTATAAAGGTGACCTTACTAGGCACTGCAGGTGGGGACTCAACACTCTACGACGGGAAGAAAGACATTGGCATCGCTTCCAGCAGGAAAATGAAGACCTGGGCGCCTCTCACAAACTAAATAGCTGACAGAACATTCTACGTAGCACCATCTTATTACCATGTAGTGGTTGACTTGGATTGTTTGTCAGCTATGTTTGAGGGTCAAGGGACTGAAGGAGACAAGTGCGGCTATGTTTTGAGGAAGACACTTACAGCAAGCTTTGAGGAAGGCACTTACAGCAAGTTTTGAGGAAGACACTTACAGCAAGCTTTGAGGAAGACACTTACAGCAAGTTTTGAGGAAGAAGAAGACACATACAGCAAGCTTTGAAGAAAGACTTATCTGGTACACACAATGATAAGTACCAAAAGTAGAATCCTATAGAAGGCACAATAATCATGATGGCATTTTACGACAGTACAGGATATGAATAAAGGTACAACTACAGTGTATAAGACGACATATTGAAATAAGCAATATTCAGAATCTGCTACCAATAAAGAATCCGAAAAAACAGTCCTACATTATTATATTTTCTTCAGCATTCGGCGGCCCGCCATCAAGAGGTGTAAAAGGCACACTTTTTTAGAAAAAAAAAAACAAAATGCCCAAAACCCCTTTAAACTAGCTATGAAAATGTTTGAAAATCGTTAAAACAAAACCAACAAAAAAACAGAAAAAAAACAAAAAAACAACAGAAAAACGATTAAATAAAATACCGAACAAATCAAAAACGAAAAACGAAGGGTTATAACCTTCTCAAGGCCTCAAGACATTGTTTATATATTGTATATTGGTTATATTCTGAAATTTTACAAACAAATTGAACAAACCTTTCCTGGTTTATGTTTGATGTAGACAGTAACAGCCACTCCTATACACACTGCGATAACTCCGACCACTATGAGTATGATAACCCAAGTTTGTAGACCTCCCGAACCTGTAATGGAGAAGTTGTTATGGGTTGCTGATGGTGAGAGTCAGCCAGTATATGAGTGACAAAAAGATTCCACTCACTGCTGCAAGAATTTACTTTTTAGTTTTTGCCACAGCTGCAACGAGTTTTCATTTAACCAAACTGATTATAATTTTTCTTGTTACACTTCGTAGTCGAACAACATCAACATGATCAACTTAACCGAGAAAAATTTACAGTTTAGACTTTAGACTAGGTAAGCAAGCTTTCTCACTCCCACTAGCTTTTGGAATTGCAGGTCAATGTGAAATCAACCTTAATGTTAATATCTGATCGACGGTAAAGATCAGAATTGTATATCTAAAATATGCTGCTGATGTGTGCTCATAGTGTCTTAGTGTGTTTTCAATCCCAAGTTATAAAAGTGACCAAGGTGAAAATGCTGAAAAATAAATTTTAAGAATAATAGAGAACGATATTTTTGGGGAGGTGTCCCAAAATTCAAACTCCATTTCTCTAAATGTAATGCTCCTACATTTGTTTTCTGGAGGTTAATCTAATAATCTGTGCCCATTGAACCATGTTAGAGTAATTTTGAGAATTCTCCGAAAATTTGAGCCATGTTGAGAAAGTGCAGGGAGGATAGCTGTGAGTAAGTTGAAGAGGGTGGGAGATAGAGTTTTATGGAGGGAGGATCTAAGAGGGAGGGGACAGAAATATCATTAATTGATTGAAATAGAGCTCAAATATTGCGATGGGGCTTTTTCCTCCCAACTTACTTGTGCTTGGGCTGGTGTCACCTTTTTCAAGACACTTTGGAGCGTAGTCCAAGACAGAAACAGTTCCATTTGAACCACAGCTGAGTTCAGAGTGCTCGGGAACAAAGTCAGGTTTACATTTGACTGTGAACTTTTTCCCGGCCTCTATGGTTGAGTCTGGAGTGATACTTTCAACGTTGTCCGTAAGGTCAGGTTTAGAACAGGTACCAGATACACATTCTGCAGCTGGGGACAAAGTTCCATCATCTTGACAAACCAGCTCTGCTTCGCCAGGTACAAAGTTATCAGTGCAGGTTATGGTAAACTTTTCTCCAGTCTCTATCTCCGCAGAATCTGGAGCGACACTGGCCAAGTTGGCGACGTTCTGGGGCTTGCTGCACTTCTCTGTTGAGTGATAAAATTCATCCTCAGGATTGTTCAGGACTTTGTCAGCAATAGCAAGCAACGACAAGGCGTGATATACATTCTAAACGTACGAATACTGGAATACAGGCAGCCTTTAACAGCTTAAAATGTTTGATACACGATTACTTACAAACTTGCAGAAGCTGTATGCTAACAGAAAGCAAATACATTTAGTCTACTTGACTACAAACAGCCATTAACCATAGTCCATGACTAAGTTTTTAGTTTACAGTTACTGAAAACTGACGTACAGATTTATAGAACGCGACCAAGATTCCAGTCTAAAGTCATGAACCAGGATAGTACAATACGGTCGCAGCCAATAGTGATGCAAAAATTTCAACGAAGAACAGCGACCATCAAGAGTAATAAGCGAAAGGGCATTTATTAGAAACGTCTATCAGATTTTCCGAAAATATCCTAGACCTATAATCTTATATTCGATATCCCGTGCAAGACGATTTAAAACTTTAACGCAAAATAGCTGGGTTTGCTAAAAGTAAAATCATCTTCTTTGCTTATGAGGGCCCTGTAGCTGCTCCAACATGAAGATTCTGGCAAATCGGCAAAACGAAATGCAACTTGAGCCAACAGCCAAAAGTTGAAATGACTAAACAGTTAAAGACTGAAAAGTAAAGCAGATTTAAATGCTACAGCTGCGTCTAGAAATTGGCTGCTAAAGATAGCTAAAGATAGAACGGATATTGCTGACAAAGTAGGCGTTTTCACCTTTTTCGATGCACTTTGGGGAACGATTTAAACTGGAGACCGTCCCGTCAGCCATGCAAGTTAATTCAACATACTCTGGGACAAAACTAGGATTGCAAGTTACAGTGAACTTTTCTCCGATTTTTATTGACGAGTCCGGTGTGATACTCTGAACGTTCCCAGCCAAATCTGGTTTGGAGCAAGTTCCCTCGATGCATTCCACGGTGTTATCCAATCTAGAAACCACTCCGTCAGTCTGACAGGTCAATTCGACATTTTGTGGGACAAAATCAGGTTTACATTTGACTGTGAACTTTTTCCCGGCCTCTATGGTTGAGTCTGGAGTGATACTTTCAACGTTGTCCGTAAGGTCAGGTTTAGGACAGGTACCAGATACACATTCTGCAGCGGGGGACAAAGTTCCATCATCTTGACAAACCAGCTCTGCTTCACTAGGTACAAAGTTATCAGTGCAGGTTATGGTAAACTTTTCTCCAGTCTCTATCTCCGCAGAATCTGGAGCGACACTGACCAAGTTGGAGACTTTCTCGGGCTTGCTGCACTTCTCTGTTGGGTAATGAATTTTATATATCTGCATAGAACAGTTTACTCAATCAGCACGAGCATTCAAGCAAAGCAAAGCGTGAAAAACCAAGGGTCTTGACTGAATGACTAAAGACAGCGTTCGCAGTGAAAATAATTAAAAAACCATGAAAACATAAACTTAAAAAACAGACTACGTGGAAGCATACTTAAATCCGTTGTGATCCATTGTAAGACTGTACAGATAACGATATTTATTTTCAAAACCATAACAAAAACATAGTATAGTAATAGTAATGGACCATGCAAATCTTTGTAAGAACATAATGGGATGGGGGGGGGGGTGTTTTCGTTAGATATATGTACTGAAGGGGTCACTGCTGAATGAACCGTTACTGAGTATAGACTGATAAGACTGATCAGGTGACAAAGCTGAAAGAAAGACTTCCAGGCGTCTAAAAAGTTTGTTAACGACTCGAAGATCCCTTTATCCCTTTAAACTCAGACCTTTACGCAGGTAAAAAGGTAACATTAAAAAGGTTATATTTTAAGATTTTGCTAAGAATTTCTTCTCCGCATGCGATACACTGATGAATATGATGATAAGGAATTAGATGGGCCAAATATCAAGGCAATAAATTGAGACACATTATGCGCTAAACTGTTGGAAGGACTTGTGACACTAAAAACTAAAAAGAATAACAAAATCCATTAATAACATTATAGAAACTTAATAAGAATGCTATTGCTACGTCTATGACGGAAGCCTAAGTTAGCTGCTAAAACGATAAAACAGATACTTTTTAACTTCTGTCATACTCCATAGTAGCCGTTTTCACACTTTTCGATGCACTTTGGGGAACGATTTAAACTGGAGACCGTACCGTTAGCCATGCAAGTTAATTCAATAGACTCTGGGTCCAACATAAAAGACAAGGGGCATCCTGGGTTTCCCGGTGACATGATCTTTATTGATCTTCTTCGGTCTTTCAAAGAATAAGACGTTGATTTTGAAGGTGCTATGAAAAGAAAGACAAAGGATATCTTGGGTTTTGTTCGGAGGCATGATCTTTACGATGCTGGGCCCCCTGACATTTCTATTTCCCTTTGAAAATTCATTTTAACCTCCTCACCAACAAATGGAAATACAAATTTAAGAAAGGTTGGACAGATAGCAGAGATTTATGTGAGGATATGTAGCAAAATAGTTACATGAAAATATATTATTGTTGCACGCTGCCATTTTTTTATTAACTTTATAAGAATGTACATATATGTATATTTATATATGTATATTAATATATATTTATATAACTGACAATAGCTACGATGTGACACCGATGATCATTTCGATACTCTGAAGGATTCAAACCGTAAATTAACTAAAGCCCTTATTTCTTTATTTGTTTTGCAGACAGTTTAAGGGAACGGCTCAAAATTGTACCACGCGATGACCTATGACCAGTTCCATCATTATAACTTTAAGAATGGGCATTTTCTCTCGATTTTCGACGGATCAACCGTTTTAAATGTGCCCAGATAATTCAAAGTTTATAGGCTCTCAGTAAAGCTTGCAAATAAAGAAGCTCGACCAAGGAATCCCCTAATTTTTCTAAAACTCCTCTGGTAATAACCGACCGGCCTTCAGCAATAAAGAACAGTGCCGTATCGGCTACTGTAAAGATCATTCGATCGATGATCCATTTTCTAAGCACATGCATTTAAAAGCTCATTAAGATGTTTCATGTATGCAAATCGATCCAAAAGTGGTTTCTTGGAGTAGAAAGCAAATATACTGGACTGGTCTATGTTAGTAGTTTAGTAAGCAATACACCTACAATTTACAAGAAGCCCTAAAGTCAGTACTCGGTCACGACCCAAGCACCTGAATATACTTCCTTGAAAAATACAAAAAGTTAGATCAATATAAATGAACATTAAAGTTATTTCTTTTCGTTTTAAGTCATGCATTTAAAGCCATTTTCGACGAATTCACATAAACACATAAAACAACGTAGCAATCGCCACGACGGTCACGTTATGGTTGCAAAACTGCCAGGGGCGCCTACCAGCACCCTGGCAGAAGAAAAATTCCGACTATGAGGTAGGTGCACTAGGTGCGTCGACAGGACAGCATTTCCCCGTGGCCTAGATAAGTAGTAATTAAGGATTTGAATAACATAGGCCGATGAATTATTATACTTCCATTGTGCATAATTTTTGACATTTCAAAAATCGCAACAACATGTCACACGAACATATACCCAGGAGTTTGTGTTTGTTACCGTAGGATGGATTATAAACCTGATTTTCTAGTATCAGAAAAAGAAGGAAAACCATGCTAAAGTGGGTAGTCACACCGAATAACCTACTCTTTTTACAAGAAGGCTGGGTAGACAAATTGCCATCGTCTTTACAGGTCAGTTCGGCTTCCTGAGGCTCGAAGCCAGATTTGCATGTTACTGTGTAGGTCTCACCGATGTTTATCTTAGCTTGGTCTGGAGTTATGCTGGCAACGTTGGAGGAACTGTCTATTGTCGGCTTGCTGCATTGTTTTTCTGGAGTGAACAATGTTTAACAAGGGGCAAAGTGAAAATAAAAGCTAGTATTGTCTTTTTTCTCTGTGAAAATGAACTCAGATTTATCTTTAGTAGACAGATGCGTGATCAAGACATTCTCGGAATCAATAGTAATCGAAGGAAGAAAATTTGATCCAGGAAAAACGGACTTTCAAGCAAGGCTGCGAATTTAAGTTGTGCCATTCCTGTGTTAAACTGTCTGATAGCAAGTATCAGCATCGAACTGTTTTCGAAGACTATAGAATCAGATAGAATTAGGCATAATCGATAATTTGGAATAATCGTTAATTTGACAGCAGGATTAATTTTTGATAGTAGGATTCAAGGATTGAGACGAAACCAGATAAATCATAAACCATTTCTAAAACTTAGATGACGACATGTTATCAATAGTGTATCAGCCAGCTTTTCACCGTTGGCTGTCGATAATTTCTGACCAATATTGGGACTATGACAGACAACCTCGAATTAAAATATGGTGGTCGCTTTTATTCCCGAATTTCTGTATCGTCGTGAAAACTGAGAAGACATAAAGATGTACAGCTTTATATCTTCTCAGTTTTCACGACGATACAGAAATTCAGGAATTTGTTACTTATAGTAAAAGAGTGAAAACTACCCAGAAAAAGTACTGAGATTTTCGAGATGTGAAACCTACTTCGATAGCGTGCAATCTAGGTATACATATTGGTATAACACATATATATAATAATAATAATAATAACAACACATCAAATTAAACAATAAAATTAGGTAGCCGATGTAACCAAATATTTGGTGACCACAGCGAAAAATAAACCGCTTTATTCGAGTGATATAAATGCAAGTACATACTCTTCTACTTTCTACCAAAAGTGATTGAAATAATTGATTATTATATGACAAATATTAAGAACAGCGAGCTCTCGATCATGCTCGGCCAGGAAATAATCAATAATACTATGATGTTAGTTGCTACAGATTCCAGCATAACACAGCACATGACCACATTCACTAAATACCGCTTACAAATTAAAATCTATTTGTAATTCTTATCTTACTCACTAGGATTGACTTCTCTTTCATGCAATATATGTTGGCAGGCTTCTATGTAGATCTTTACATATAATTTCTGACTCATATTTTCAGTCGGGATGCCCGTAAACTCGACCGGTGAAAGAGGAATATAACTTGAACCTGCAGAAGAGTTAGGTCAAGGTGAAGTATTAACGACAAGTCTTTTAATTTGATATGATTTGCGAAAACGGTGATACATATCAAAACACGTGTCGGTTTGCAGGAGAGTCAGTATTACGACCACGGCGAAGGGTCGCTACATTTCCCTCACTGCTTAGTTGAGACACATCAATCTTATTAGACTATTGAAGAATAAAAGAAACCCACATGATACTGCGGTATCAGGACTGACTTTCTTTGTCTGCAATCCTTTGCGGTTGGAATCCAGTAGATCCATTTTCACAGTTGTTGGTATGGTGAGTTTGTCGGATTCAGAAAATGTTATCGTAACTTTGCTTGGCGATTCATCAACTTTTATCGTTGCATTATCAAGTAAATCTGTTAATTGCTTACGATCATCTGCATCTGAGCAACCTGAATAATGAATATATTGAAGTTAGCATCTGAAAGACAATAAAAGGGGTGTGCACGCTTCTATAGAGATGTTATTTTCTTGAAATTGATATCGCCTTCTATAATTAAAAAACTATATAAAATTGAAGCAAGTCTCTCATCATGCTCAAATTTCATAGTCAAGTAAAAAAATAATTTTATTTTACGCAGTGGAAATCTAAGAGAACACATCAAGAAGATTTTTCTCCGTACCGCGCGTCCTTTGAATTTTCATCACCTCCACGACTTGGTAATGGTTACCCCATGCTCTCATGTATTGATAGTAGATGCATCTGAAATGTTTGTTAGTAGCTCAGAAGCAATAGCAGCTCGAACATTTCATTAGCTGAAGTGATCTGCGCCACTTTCTTAAAGAGAGACTGGGTCTGTAAGTTAGGCACACAAGAGGGTAACACCAGAAGGTGTTTTGTTAGGGTAGGTGGAAATAAGGGAGTATGGGAGAGGGAAGTTGGGGAAGATGTTAAAGGGAGGAGTAAGGGAGAGAGGTATATATAGGGTTACAAAGGAGGCAGTAGGGAGAGCCTTAACCAGATCAGGTCAAAGATTACAGAGGGGAAAAGAATCTACGCCCCTTGGTTTTACGTACTTCCAGTTAGGGCTGGATTTTACCAGAAGACATAGAATTAGTGAACAAAAATGTCCTAACATTCTCCATCGATTTCTGTCCACTCTAGCTGATAATGGTTCAACATTACAGCGTTTATACAAGTTTACATTGGAAATGTTAAAATATTGAAGCGAATTTCATATTTGCGCTTCTACTCAACTCTACGTTTCGACTAAGCTGCTCTTTTAAAATTAATTCAACTAGAGGATGGAAAGTTAAAGCACTCGTTAATGACTAAGCTTAGCGGGCGCAATTCTTTTTAGAAGTGCGTAATCGCTTTTACGTTACACTTACATCGTCTTAAACGCGCAATGATTTGCGCACGTTTCCATGCAGATTTGACGTCAAATGGCTGAGAGTGAGTTATTGCCAAAACCGTATGCCCATATAAAACACGCACACTCATTTTTGCAGTGTCACGCTGGCACTTTTCCACGCATTGCCGTGTGAAATTACAATACAGCCGTTGTATACTTCCCACGCTCCAAGCTTGATTATAACGATTCAGACTGACAAACTCAATCGCACATTCCACGGCACACCGTATCGTGCACACTGTTTGACACGGAGCCAATTTGAAACTAAACTGCCCAATGCGCAGCTCTCGCCCTAATCACGTGACAAGACGTCACGATCTGTTGCGCCAATCAC
>JH156213.1:26318-61250 GCA_000226015.1 Mnemiopsis leidyi
CCACACACACACACACACACACCACACACACACACACACATACACACACACACACACACACACACACACACACACACACACAAACAGACACAAACAGTACATCTGTACTCACAGTATACGTCTAGTTGGATAGAATGTGACCAGAGTATAACTTCACCACCATCTTTAAGACTAATGGTAGCCGAGCATTGGTAGATATGGTTAGCACCATTATCTATGTTGATTTCCATACCAGGGTTTTCGGTATACTGCACACTTTTCAACGTACACGTGGGACTGGGAGTATCTGTAGGTTCAGTTTCACAGAGCTGAAATTGGTCGTGTCTGTAAGAGTATGTTGTTTTCGAAAAGCAAAAAGGTAGTGCTTTAATTTAGTATTTTTAACGATCAGAAATTTTATTCACATGCGATAAAATGAAATTGTCAATCGGCAAAAAATCTTGAAACGTTACCTCTCTTTTTGTGTCACTTAAAAAGATGGGCTGGGTGGAGGGAAGCTGCCATGTCTTGTGAAACTTATAAGTTACAGAATCTACTGCCTCATTATCCAAGTCTTCTAGTTCACATCTGATAAAAGTTAACAATAACAATAACATTTTTATTGGAAAGCTATATGTTAAAAAGACACGAAAAAAGGGCCAAAAATCGCGAAAAAATAGAAATTTTCGCGATTTTGTCGGGGTAAAAGGCATTTTTATAGCTGAAGTAAAAAGAACTTAATTGAATTCTACACCTTCGCATTTCACACAGATGCGGATAAGTAGGCAGATTTGACATTGCATGCTCTGTTGTGGCACCCATCACAATAACTAGCATTTGAAGTTGCTTTCGCTAATATAGTAATTAATTAGCTTATAGTAATTAATTAGCTAATAGTAATTAATTAGCTAATAGTAATTAATTAGCTATTAACAATTCGCTGCACTAATTTGCACAACTCCTCATTTATCCTTCACACAGTCGCACATGATTTCTCGGGAACGGGAGGCTGCAATGAAGCACAGATCCTAAGAAAAACTTCATTTGCGAGATTTAGGCACACTTTTTATATGCCGGCGAGCAACCGGTCCGATTTAAACGTCCTATGTTGTTCACAGAAACCGATTGCGCTACTTGTTGTAATAGCACATATACTTATCAGTTGGTTCTTTACTTCTTTATGATTATTGACCAAGAACCTCTTGCCAATATGCACGCCAAATGACAACAGACAAGGAAATCATTACGAAAATATTGTTGCCTCATGATCATCGTGATAAAACATAAGAATCTCATTTATGGAAACAGTTACAACTTGCCCTTCGCAATTTAATATCAATTCCACACTCGTTCACTCTATGGACTAAATCTGTCAAACTTACGTGACATTTCTTTGATAAATTTCCGACGCAACACGCAAGTTTCCCAGTTTCAGTGAACTTACTTTAACTCTACGTCTGAATCCTTCTTGGCAACATAACGGAAACCCCTATGTAGCTTTTTTGTTGTGTCTCCTTCAACCGCGGAAAGGGAGAGACGAAAGTCAGGACAGTTACAAACCTCTACCGAGAGAGCTGGTATAAGTACGTTCCTGAAATAATAGCGAAATATCATTAAACATGGTGTGGTTTAGTCTGAATTGAAAATTGATTGAAAGTAAATTTTCTTTTCCGTTAATTATTAAGTTATTGAGTTCGTGATGCATTGAATACCGATACAAAGGGACTATTAAACGCGATTGAATGAGAAATCAATAGCAAGAAATCAGTACAGGTCAATTAGTGTGCTCTTAAATGTGCAGTCCCTCCTTCGTAAACTGACTAGTAGCCACTGAACATGGCCGACTGTGAACAACATAGGACATCATTTCAACCTTCATCTTCAACTTGCATGGACTACTCCTGATGGTTCACTTACCATGATATATATAGAGTAAACAAAATGTGCCAAAGCTGGAAGGAAACCATTTTGTAGGGTTGAGGAGAGTTGAAATGAGGAGATTTAAAACCCGGACTTCTTTACATAATGTGCCTTGTCCTACCTAAAGTGTGATAATTGTTAAGTTTCACATTCATTCCTGTTGAATTTTCCACCATTCAAAATTTCTTGACTATTTGTGCATTTTCTTGGTCAGTGAAACACTGAAACCGAGAGGGTAAAATATTTGCGAATTTTGTTTCAATATGTGCATAATTAATTTATTAGCGTGAGGGTGAAACTGATAACGGAAAAAAGGAGACAATTATTATTATATTCCAATCATACTTTTCTTTAACGGGATAGACAATATGATTGATAGCTAGAATGGTCCATCCTGTTCGTAGGAGCGACTTGCCAACGGTCGCTGACAATTGGAATCAAACGGTGCAAAATTGTCAATCAAGAGCAAATAGTGAGACTTTTTATTGAAGATAAGATTGCATTATTGCAACATATGCTAGAGGGCTACTGCAAAACACTTTGGTTCCATGATGTTATAAAATTCCAGGTATTATTAATTCCAAAGCCACTTTGAATTAACTTTGTGGAAGAAGTGAGAAAAAGGGCCAAAAAATATAAATGTTTTGCTCTATTTGTACATGAAGCGACAAACGAGCCAATTTCTTAAACTCTTAAATTTGACGGTGGTTTTCATGGATATATTACTTTAAGAGGACTCGATAAATATATCTTAATTCTAACTTACCGACCTTACGATACTGTACTAAAGGAAATTTATTGATTCTTAGTGTCTTGACAGGTTTCTGGTTTGGGAATATTGTACAGTTTATCTAGGTCTTGCATTCAGCTTGCGCTACGAAGCGTTCAGTCTCCAATACGTCAGATTCTAATAGAGACCTAATGAAGTGTGGTTTATTAGATAAACCTATTCGCACAAATGTATAAAGTACCTCAAGCCTTGTTATCACCTCCAACTCTGAAAGAATAGGTATTTAATTGTTGTAGTGCATTGGCTCCCCCAGCACTTTTAGGCGCATGGCAGCGTTAAACTTTTTATTACTGTAAAGCTGTACGACATCCTTAGCAACCTAGCTTTGTTATATCGATTTTACGTGCTTGATCAGTTCAATTTTCGCAGGGAATTGCTTAAGTCATACCAAAATTATTCCACTAACTCGGTAATAAGCGGTCTATGATCGGAAATCACGGACAATACAATTCTCAGGCATCTATTATCGCCGCATCTAATTGCAATCGTCATCGCGCACTGCACACTTAATGTACTGGTTTAAGCTACTTTTTAATTTTTGTGCGCTTTTATCATTTATGTTCGGGAATTAATAACCATATTAAGTGCGACTTTCCACTGAGAAACAATTAAAAGCCACAACTCTCTAACTTAGCATGCGCACGGATGTTGCTATGGAAATTGAAGTGTATAATTAACAATTCTTAGAGGATCACATGGGATCACATGGGTGATGAATTATCTAATTGAGGATAAGGTGAAGAGATAATCAACCAGCGGTTGTAAATTATATAGCAAGTTTCGCATAGACAGGTTAGGCTTGGTCTGTGTACTTTAAAGTTAATTCAGTCTTAGATTTGTTGGATAACTTTGCGAAACTCTTGCGATTTATTGTTTAATAACAACAATTTCATCTCATCTGATTTCTGGTAACAGTAGTTCATATACATATCAAGTGACTCACTCTGCGTGTCGACATGAAGTCAAACTGCTGATCGGGCAAAAACAATCGCAAAAGTTCATGTGATAATTATATTAGTTTTGGTCGTCATGACGAAGATTTTTCGTTATTAGATTCAAGTTGACCGGTTTCATAATGGAGTATACAATAAAAAAAGGCCAAGAAATAAGAAACTATTCTTGAGTTTATATCATTTAAAAAGCTCAAAGCAAATAATAGAAGGCCAAGGCAAAAACGAAAAATGCAAAAATCAATCTCTGACCGACCATTGAGTCTTTCTAGTTTTATGGTATAATCATGAAAGTTGAAACGATAAAAGCATGACAAAACATTTCTGGTTACATTAGACTACATTCGAACCATAGTTTCACGTGAGATTAATTTAAGTAATATTCTGATTACTCTCATGTTCTTTCACTTACGCCGTCTTTGATCAGATCCATTAGCGACTTCAAAGATATTTTGACTGATTTAATCTCGGGTCACTCGGGTCAGACCTATCAAAGATTCAGATTTTTAGCCTAAAGCAATTTACATCATGGCAGAGCAGATCACTCAATTTGAAAATATCCTTAAAATACTTGCACCGGAATTTATTTCAGTTTATGTAAGACTGTTGGAGTGTAAGAAATCTGAAGCATTCAGATTTACAATTCATTCCGCTACGTTATCTAAAAGAAAACTCCAGAACTGGAGCCCATACTTAAGTTCAACCTAATGAACACACAATTAATTCTCCAATTACGACCATCAGCTCACTGGCATCAAATTTCACGTAAATTTCCTCTCAATGGGAATTTCTAATTCAATCTCTAATGACTTATGCGCAAGAAGTCGACAAATAAGATAGCGCGGTGAGATTATAAGACCTTGTCTACTTAAGCACATTGTTCAGCCAGAGCGATCAGGGTTAACCGACTTAACCAGGCTGGCTGACTGTCCAATAAAGCAATTGCAGTGCTGGATGCAATGAGACAGGCACTGAGTAGGCCTCCGAAGATTGTGCCAAACACGAATGCTTGAATTTGACGCAGATCGCTCCCCATCATTATGATTGGGATATTTAGATTTGCTGCCTTTATTTATAAGGCTTGTGGAGGTTTGAGTCTTTTTCCTTTATTCCTACTTTATTCCTACTTTATTCCTACTATATTTCTACTTTATTTCTACTTTATTTCTACTTTATTTCTACTTTATTTCTACTTTATTCCTACTTTATTTCTACTTTATTCCTACTATATACATATCAAAACCTGGGTTTTTGGCAAAACTAATACCAGCACCTGGTGTAAAGAAAAGGGTTTTTTGTAATTTTTATACAAATAATTTTAGTGAACATAATCCACGTAACTACACTAGCAGTCCTTTTTCTCATAAAAAATACCAGCAACACTTTGTTCATTATAATTCATTATTCAAACAGGCCGTCTCACTTGACAAGTGCGTTGATGGTATATTTCAATTACGCTATTTATCTATCTGCAGTATAAACGGTGATTACCGATGACACGGACAATTGACTTCTGTAACACGTGGGCCACTAAATAAGTACCAGTAGGTCACAATTGTTTAGTTCGCGAGTTTGATTTACTGAAGCCGTATAATCGTTTAGTCAGGTTTGGAATTAGAGCAACAAAGCGGTTAGCTCAAAGGCTTAATTTTCATTGCTGTCAAATTCACCGAGCTGGGTCAATGTGATCTTCTATGAAGTTGTTTCCTTACTCATTATGATATCAAAAATATTGCGATTCTACTTAAGAAAGAGTTTATCAGCTGAAAAGAAGCTCGATAGTTACGGGGAATTCACACCCTGCAGTGACTCCACAGCAGGATAGTAATAAAGCAGGACTATACAAATACTACGTGATGAGTTGTGTTTAGTATCGTCTAGTCCAAACTATCCTCGTCAAATAGGTTTCTAGATCGCCTTTGTTTTTTTTTGCAACACCCGCTGTAGTTTTAGTCTAATTTAGTGCAAACCTCAACATCTTAAATGGGTATAATTATGTCCAAATTTGTAGTTTGTTAAGAAAGTAGATGAATTAAATGTGCAAAAATTATATGCAATATAAGTTCAATACGAGTATGACAGTTTAAAGGCGCCAAAAAAGTCAAGACTATTTAAAGCGCCTTAACATAGTGAACATTCATAGAGCACCTTATCTTTTGCGAAGAATGCTAGAAAAACTCCATTGTTTTAACGGCTGAAGCTACATAGAAATTGCTCGATTAATAAACCTAAGAACTTGTATCTACAAAACTGTGTATAATGCAGCAGTGTGACAACACTTACAAAATAGTTGTGCTGCATGACATGAGATGATGATACATGCATGAGTATTCTGTAAGTGCCTCACCTCCATTCAGCCGAGCAGTGGGTACACTGTACACGCTGAGGAAGAGTCAAGATAACGGTGTGAGGAGCTGTTTTATTCACATCAGACAGGCTGCAGCTCATGCCCCTTAGACTCAAACATCATAGTGAGTAGTGGGGGCAGTTCAATGTACATGAGTAAATGAGGAGGTTGGTAGTAAGCAAGGCTTTGTCGAATTATCCTTTCATAGACAGCTTTATATCATCCTTTCGTGCATTCATAAGAGTCTTAGTATCATTATTTGCCAAGAATAGGTAACTCATCCTACATATATTCTCTAAAACATCAAGTTCCAAAGAGTCTGTCCACAGTAAAAATGCTGCTAAACTTTGTAAATATTATATCATACTGTTGTACTTATTTATCATATACTTAATGCTTATTTATGACTATCTGCTAACAGTATAACAAATCTATTCAACTGTTCTATTAGATCTTCGTCTAGTAAAATGTGATACGATACGAATGTTAGATTGATATGAGTGTAGCAGCATACTTTGCTTTAATACGCTTTAATAATACGCTTTAAGTTCAACCTCGGCTATGCTTACTTGGAATTGTTGCAGCCCTTAAGAAGTTATATAATTGCGCTTAAATAATTGGAATCCAGTAGTTTGATAAGCTTTTTCGCGGATTATCTTCTAAACGAAAGTTGCTACAGAGGCATCATGGCCATTTAATCGGCAGCAAAATCCCTGTTATCTTAATCGCAAGTCGCGACTATCTTGTCTCATAACTTTATGGTAAATGAATAACATATGCGAATTGACTGCCATTAATATTTCTTCAGACTGAGGAGAAACATTTGTAAATAAATCAATATATCATGTTTCCATTCCTTGAATGCAATTTCAGGACATATTATAGTCGTATTTTAACGTTTAACGTCAGCAGATCCGGCCGTTATATGATGCATTACAAGAGATTATTAGCTATAATTATACTTTCTCCAAACGTACAAATTTCCGGAGATCCAATCTGCTGAGCGAATCCAGCGACTATTGCAGAGTGGGAAATTAAAAATGGACCCTATATCTAATTGTTTGCTCTCCTTTGGTACCAAGCTTTCAGCATGTTCATGAGAACAGACTATTAAAATGAGACAAATATGACTGATCTTGACCAGTATATGCATTCCGTACGGTCATAGACAAGCATCTCAAATTTGTCTGTATCAATATCACCCTAATAAATGATCGTTTATCATATAACTGTGCGAATATTCGCACTTGCTCATAGTTTTCACACCGGAACCTTCTTTGCAAGAGGTTGACGTAAAGAATAAAGATGCACGTGTGTGCAGCGGTGCTTGGTCCACAACACAATATGTACATGTGTAGATGGCGGCTGGAGCACGTGCACGTGCTAGCCGGAACTCAACGACATAACGAAGATCAGCTTATCTGAAGGCTGTAGAGCATGCAGAGATCCTTGGGCTCGCTGCTATGCGACATAACTGTTCCACACACAGTGTAAAAATGTTTCCAACACACTTGTTTGCCGCACTATTTTCGTTAATGTGGTAATGGCTTTGCTAGAGCTCTTAGGCCAGCACCAGTGGGTAATGGCGAAGATACATTACGTGCTGAATAGAGAGCCGCTATAGAGCCTCACTTAAGTCACTTGCGTCTGCACTTTATGTTGTTTGATGTACGAAATAAATCACTTAGACTCTTGAAGTACACTAGTAGAGGAGTTATTTGAAGCGTTCTGATTCATTTAACATTTAACAATAACATTTCGGATTTTCTAGATTTTCCCTTAATCTTTTCACTAGGTTGGTCTTTTGTAGCTTTCTTTAGCAATGTTTAGACTAAACCTGACTTCCTTATAAAACGTGTAGCATGTCAATTGTCATTAACAATAGGCCCTGAACAACAGCGAAGGAGGAAAATAAAGCACTACTTCACCATTGCATTAGTCATACTTTTAGTTCTTGTGCAGCTACAATGGACCGTGCCTTCACAGTTTTTGCAACAAATGCCCCACTCTAGTTCTTTTCATTTTTGTAAGTGATTTCATTTCATGGATGCAGGATGAAAACAATTTATAACTGATCAATTAGTCTGTCGAGTACCTTTGTTACAATCTAATTGTGGCTAGGCAGCTGGCAGCAGCTGCACAAGCGTAAGGCCGAGTGCCCGAGTATCTAATCTTCATACAATAATGAGAATGCCTCTTTAGCAGCCTAATGTTTGTTGCTTCATCGCAAGAGCGACAGTGACTTCATTACCAAATTTAATTTTGATACCTTGAGTTTCTTATCTCAGTGTCGCACGTTAAACTATGCAAATGTTTGCTCCTAGCTGGTCGCAGTCACCCTAACTGCATCTCGTCTATTTCTACGTCTGGTTGGTTATTCTCGCGTTTATAATCTTGCACAAGGTGGTTCGTGATGATTCGTTATTGACATCACAAGAAATTCCGGTTTGCTGGGTAGTTAGTGGTAACTATTTCCCTCGAAAACTGTCTGTGACTGTCTCTGAAAGAGACGAAAGATCGCTAGATTAATGTCCAATTCACTCTATATGTACGCCTACACTTTGTCAACTATAATTCTGCAGAGAGCAGTGGGGACATAAGTAACAGTCCAACCAGGGAGGGATCATGGGACCCTTCCTTCGCATTTGCATAACTACCTTTGACCTTGTTATTATAATTGATCTTACCACCCTCTGACTCTCTGAGCCACCTGCTTTTGTGGAGTTAGGACGAGAGGTGAAGTGAATCATGAACAAGACCTGTCATCCTAGTGCCCCAGTCCTGTATCCTCTGGTAAGATAATGGATTTCTGCAAGCCTTGAGTCGAACCTGCGGATATGAATCTAGCTCACACAATAGCTGATGGCTCTCGGCAAATGCTATACAATCATACACGCGTACCCTTTGGTGCAGGCAACTATCTAACTATAATCGCCCTGTTAATGTGCAGGGGGCGTTTGTATAGGTTAGGGTCGGTAGGCTCTGTGTACAACTGCTAGGTGGGTACCAGTGCCTTCTTTAACGTGTTTATCTACCTTCTTTCATGGGCATGTAATAATTTACGAAAGAAAACTAAGTTGGCTGTTTTCAGCGGAAGATCCTTTTAGAAGAAAGATCCTTTTTAGAAGGCCACAAGCTTTGTCATTAATGGCCAGAGCAAAATGTTTTCTGTTAGCTTTCGTTGGTTTAGTTTGATGGCCGTAATGACATGATGATCATACCTGCTAGACGCTAGTGCTCATCTTGAGTCATAGGATAAATATCCCGAAACTGATTCTCTTGGCCATCATGCACATGCATAAGCATGTTCTATTGTCCTTGGCTAGTGCTAATGTCCTGTATTTTGAGGGCTAGATTATTTTGAAATGTGTGATACTGATTACTGTGATGGATAAGTTGTAACTGATACTAACCCGGCACTCTAATTTTGCATTTACAAAACAAGACATTATAACTATTGACTCTGATGGTCGATATGGGTTATGGTCCCATGAATAATGCTTTCATCTCATATCAATAACTAACTTATTCATGACCTGATCAAGGGGCACCAGAATGAGCCGCTTCATTATCTCTATTTCAGGACATGAGTCCTTAGGTTATGTGAGTGTGCAGAGGGAGGATCAGGCAGCAACAGGATTTAAGGATTAGCTGCATCATTTGCAATACGTTATTGCATGATAGCATAATTTTCATCGTCCTTCATGTGGCTTCCGATCTATTTTATGTTTGTTCTTGCTGATTTGATGAAGTCTGGGGCTTTGACCATCAGGACTGATCGGTGTGTGCCAAATAAGCCCACTCTGTTTGCAATACCCTGCCGCTAATTTTAACAACTGAATTCTCTTGTCATACAGTATCGTGTTATTACTCTTTCAGTGTACAATCGAGTCATCTCTAACGTGCAGTTCAGAACTGCACGCATTACATTTCGCAGTTTATTCATAAGAGAACGGTATTCGTGGGGAAGTGTCTCAAATTTGTTTTGATTTATGAAGAGTCTCTAATTTGTTTTGATTTAAGGAGGAGTCTCAAATTTGTTTCAATTTTAGACACCCCCTCTTAAAATAGCTTGCATGGTACGTACAACGTTTTTGAGACACCTCGATCTATCAATTATTGTTTTGCTTTAGTTTGTGGTGCCTTCTGATTTTTCTGTTATTAAGTGTAAGGTTTTGGTTTTATGAGGAAAATTTTCGCTTTCTTCTATTTTTATCAAAAAGAAAAACGACTTCAGTTGTCAACATATATATATTAAGCTGCTTGCAGATAGTCTGGCTTTGTTCGTAAAGCCTAAGGAATGTAGCTAGTGGGGCAATCTCAATATATCACAAGTAACATCTACTTATCTACTCAAGAGTATTGTTCGTAAAGCCAAGGAAAAGATACCAGTGCCAATCGAACAACTTCGTCGAGCTAGTGAGCAGTTATCAGCCAGAATAAACCTATGACCTACTCAAAAACCCTGTTGGTAAAGTCTAAAGTCGGAATATCGAGTGCAAGATTTTAAAATTTTTGAAATTTAAAAACGATTCAAGATTTGTGTTTGGTAACATAGTTTGTGATTTATCAGCAAATCTTAGTTAGTGTTTTATCAAAAACTAGTCCAAAAAAATATATATTTTGATCACGTTATTCAGCTTTCAAAACTATGATCTGTTTTCTACTTTAATAACATTTTAGTATACAGCATGGTCAAGCATATCCTGCTCAATGGCTTCCTTATAACTTTATAAGGAAGCCTCTGTTGGCTACAGAAGCATGATTAATTGATTCTACTCAAAATTTTTGATCGACATGGTACATAGTACATACCAAACAAGCTAATTTAGCAAGTAGGTGTCTCAAATCAAAACAAATGTGAGACACCTCCTCGAATCAAAACAATTTAGAGACACCTCCAATAACCAATTGCTTTATTGACGAGATTATATCCGTCTAACGTTCTAACGAAACGATCGTTCAGCTTTAGCTGCGTGAGTCGGGTATCACCGCGATAAATTGCTTTACCGTTTAATTATCGTGTCAAAACAAATTTGAGACACTTCCCCAAAAATACCGTTCTCTATAGAGAAGCTGATCTACAATTTTTGCGTAGAATCGTTTGGTCATGGTTCTGGAGCCCACAGAAGCTTCCTTATAGCCAATTTACCAACCTAAAATGTCTTAGATAAAGTAAATTTGGGACGCTGGGCCGTTAGACAGGACAAATTCTTGACTATGCTGTTCTAAAATTTGGCGTAGAATCGTTTGGTCATGATTCTGGAGCCAACAGAGGCCTCCTTATAGCAAATTTACCATCCTAAAATGCCAAAGGTTCCTAAGACAGTGTTCCTTCGACATTAGTGGTTACTGAATCTCTCTGTTTTTCCGGCGGCTAGACCGTCATGTTCGCGAAATTTTCGAACAGTAAGTTAATCAACAGTAAGTTCAAAGAACATATGAAATCATAATACACGTCCCGTGTCTAGAAATTTGTACCAGTAAAAAATGTTAATGTGAGCCTCTACGCAAAATTCTAGATCAGCATAATCAAGTATATCCGGTCAACGGCCCGGGTACCAAATTTACAGAACCTAAGACGTTTTAGGTTGGCCAATTTGCTATAAGGAAGCCTCTGTGGCTCCCGAACCATAATAAAACGATTCTACGCAAAAATTTGGGTCTACATGGTCAAGTAAATCCCGACAGGTACAAGAACATACCGACTAACTTAACTTTCTGGAAGAAGTTGCAATTACCGGACAGAAGGAAGTGTTTCTGGGTTCTGAAACATATCTATTTCGATTCAGCGGCCAATTTTAGGCCAAACGGTTAAGGCAAATTTTAGACCTTTTTCGGATCTTTCGTTCAGAAAAAATAAAAATTTCGTTTTAGGGTGTGCGTAGGAACTAATCAACGTGTATGTACTGTGAACTGGTCCAAAGTCCAGTTGCCATCTTATCATTTATGTCAAATAACCGTGTTTAGTCATTTACTACTGACTACTAATTACCCTAATTTACGTGTAAAATTACACTTTTTAGGAGGTGTCACGCATTTGTTTTGAGGGAGGTGTCTTAAAAAAGTTGTACGTACCAGCAAAGCTAATTTTGCAAGGTGTTTCAAATCAAAACAAATTTGAGAGTATTACTCTTGAGCTATGAGTATGATATGAATTTGTGCTTTTCAGAAAACGTCATTATTTTGTCACCGTCTCAGTATCACATTATGTTCTTTTGTTGGAATGTCTTTAACTCTAAGATCCTTTGGCGAACTAATGAACTATAAGTTTTAAAACAATTGATAATCTATAGAAGATTGAACATAACACCGACCATAAAGTACATGCATACCCTCTCTAGCGAACGTTTGAAAGGAACCGTCAGAGATATTTGTTCGTCTGCGTTCTGGCGGGATACCCGATGTATCAATGCAATTAAACAGTTGTGGACAGTTAGCTGACACACAAACCCCTGTAATGTTAGGCGAGCCCAGCATCAGCAGGGAAAAATTTGTTATCAAACCGTTTTAATGGCAAAAGTACAACTACATGGTACTTCGCATCGTTTTCTTAATAAGAGCGTCAGGCCATGATACTCGTTCTCAGTTCTTGCAAGGATTTTATGTTTTTTCTTTGGCGACGATAACGAATAATTTAGCTAGAATAAATTAGTATAGGCTGTGTTTTGTTTGTTGATTGTCAGTCAACGCTTGATATAAACATTATTATTACATATTAACTTAAAGTCATCGATTTCTTTGAGCATATTTCAAAGAAATCAAGCTTATAGTTTAATACTTTTTGCATACTGCAGTTAAGCCAGATTCCACCCCGCTTCAGTATCCTTTCCTGGAGCACAATAAAATATTTGATTCGTGATTGCCTGAAATGATTGCACCTATTGTGTTCGATTTAAGATGACTTAATTTAGAGAATTCAGTTAAAATGAATGTATGGAATTAAGGAAGGCTTCACATCGACTTTCGAATGTCATTAAACTGCCTTGGTAGTGCATGTAAAAGAAAAAAAATGAGGAGGGAATCTCTTTATTTTGGCCCATATACCGGGATACAGTCGTGTATATGAAGTTGTAAAGTTAAAGAGCACATGGTCACTGGTGCAAATACCTATATCAGATACAAAGATTGCATAGTTGATAATCATGGTGATGAAAACAATATCGTAATTTCTAAGAGCAGAATGTCGTCAATGAAAAATCAACAACTAATAAAGACCACAAACATTCCTTTCAAGCATTTTTCAAGAAATCGATCTTAAAAAAATTGAACTATTAGGAGACTTAAAAATCAGGTGTTTCCTGATCCTACAAAATATTTAGAGAGCAAATAATTCAGAGCATTAATAAATAAGTAAGACAAATCTTACGCGTCAAAAGCAACAAGCATCAAGCAAAATATAAAACGTGCTTATCTTTTAGATAAACGAGTGAATTAACTATTGCGGAACAAACATAAATATATAACAACGTCCTTTGGATATCATAACTTAGAAATTAAAACAGAACCTGTTAAAACCCGAATTTACGGCAGATAAAGGTAATACAATGCCTTGACTTGAGCTAGAACAGTAAGGTTATTTAGAGTCAGAGTGTACCGATAAACACAAGATCGCTGCTTGTTTCCTAGGATACCAACAATTAAAGCTTTCATATAAAGCTCGAACTACGATATGATTCATACAAAGCTATGTTATCTGTAACGGTTCATTTAGTTACATTCACATAAATCACGACGTTATGCCAATATTGAGATCAATTTGATAAAATTAAAACATACACAGCAATACCCGCAATAAAAATCAGTGATATTGTCCTTAATATTGACATGCATTTAAAATAAATCTTACGGAAAAATGTCTTACTCGTGTCAGGTTTTCCAACAGAAACTCGGTAAAACAGTATAGTTTGGTCATATGATAGCCTCAGAAACATAGATGTGCCACTAGGTTAACACATGTAGGAACGCGTGTACACCAAGCAAGAGTGTTTTTGTACAAATATTTGTACCAAGGCATTCGTGCTTGGTGTATATCATACATTTATACATACTATGTATGTATTCTAACATAGTATGTATGTATTCTAATGGCGTAATGTGTACTCTAATGAAGTAATGTGTAGAAATACTCTAAAAATCAACTACATCATTTCCTCGTTGGTTTACAGTCTTCCAGTTTCACATTTTGGCCTATACATGGCGTTTGGGGATAGAACCGGTAAAGTCCATTCGTCCAAAGATTACACATAAAGACAGATTCGAAAAATATGCGAAAAATCAATGATATGCTAATAGTATAATAAATTTAATAGCATAGACGCTAAGGATGGAATGTTCAATGATGACATAGTTTCGAAGTATACACTATATATATATATATATATATATTGCGTGTTTCACTGTCTAGCCCAACCAACTAATATGCAATGTTCAATAATAGAATATTACAAATAAAAGATGAAATGTTTTATATGATCTCGAAAGATCAATACATCTTCATCACTGTAGTGCGACTTACCCGATAAGAATTAAAAATTTTCAAACAATTTTCCACAATTATTACAAAAAAATGAGTGTAATTTATGGTGGGGGGGGGGGGGCTGGTTGCCGGTTCGTAATTGACCACGATTTTTAGCATTTGATCGAGTTATGATGTCATGGTGAAATAGTTTTTTATCATCACCATATACAGATATAGTTAAAACAGAAGCGTTTAGGTTTTTATTTTTGTTGTTTTGAAATTAGCCAAACTAATTAATTAAACTTTTAGATTAAGCCAAACTAATACCAATTGTAGCTTCATCAGAATCAGATAGATACATTGCTGCGTACTGTAGGAGTCAAAAGGTGCAGATACAATGGTCCTGTTTAGAGAGCACGTGTAATTAGTAGATAGGCTTGAAATTTGAAGGGTCCCTGAAGTTGACAGTAATCTTATTGTTTGAGAGACCTCGTTTGATACATATAGACAGACAGTACATAGTACTCTAAGGGATTCACGTTTTGAATACTCTAAGGGATAGCGAAGTTTGGTGGTTAATTTTGGCTTTCTTTGTTATTTTGTGATGATGCAAGTTTACTTGAAATTGAACCGTGATCACGGCTTTCCAATATCCATGACAGACGAAAATTGCGTGCCTAGGTACCTCACAAAAATAACTTGCTTTCTTTAAATCCGTAGGCCTTCAGCATAATTTACCAATATAGGGCATGATCAAAATGGCCACAACTTTGCTAGACAGGTACTGCCAAAATTGAATCTATGAAGAAGGTACAAATATAAAAGAGGTTCGAGAGTAGACTCTAGCGGACACAACTAAAACTCAAAACTAGGTAAAACGATGTAACCATGGATACGAGATTATTCACTATTTAGATTCTAGAAGCTTCTGAAGCGGAACGACGAGGCCAGACACGATCGGATTCCAGGTGGAGCTCAAACACGTTTGTCAAATGGAAGGGACATGAGGGAGAACGTAACCGAACACCAGCTGTATTTCAGTATTATATTGTAGCTTTATCAACGGTCACAGCAGGTCGAGCTTCTGAGAACATTCTCCAGCTAACGTTACAGTATCATACAGTGATATTTGATTACATGATACATAACTAACATGACTAAGTCCATCGAGAAATTAGGTTCCTCTTAAACATTATAAGTGGGCCTCGTCTCCACCTGATAACTAGAAATAGATACGCTCATTACGCAAGGTGCCGTATTGTATGCATACAGAAAAAGCTTATCCAAAATTCTTATTTAGACCTGACATACTCGGATCAGTGAAAATATTAAATTTCAGTAACTGTGCACTGCATGACGCTCCCAACGTCTGAAAAATTGCTTGCATACATCATAAATAGCATATAAGCTCAAATGAGTTAAAAGCTCGGTTTATCACGCTAATTTATGAGCTTCATATTCTCGGTGCTTTTTCAGTCCCTAATTGTGTCGTGATGTGCCACCGAGCTCATGAAATATCTTAAAGATGGGGAAATTTGAGGCACTCTAGCCTTCACTCTTTACCTAATAGATACCTATAGGTACCTGATTGCATATCATTGAATTCTTGTCTCCTGACTTGTATGAGTTTTTATTGTTATCTTGTTATCTTGTTATCTCCGTTCATATCAGAAAGAACAGCATGTAACAAGGGGTACGATCCGGAGCTTTTCCCTCCTTATGAAAATCAAAACCTTGACCTTCCTCCTTTTACTCACCCAAATAAAGACATTTTTTGGAGAAGAAATATGTTGCTGTCCTGACCTTTGTAAGTATTCTGATTGACTCACTGACTCAGTCTTATTCACAGCTCAGTAGCTTTTATTAGTATAATAGTGATAGCAACTTTGCGTTTAATAAGCTATCGCTTATAATAATACCACTAGTTAGAATAATCGTACAACTAAGGTCTAAGACTAAATGAATATTCAATATTCCTACTGTGCCTATACCGTTCATTACACTCCACAAAGTGATGAATGTAGCCAGTACACAATACACAGAGAAGATAAGTAGGCAATTACTCTAAGACCATAAACCTGTATTATTACAGCTGTAAGCCTACGCTGTGAAGATCGATCCTCAGAATCAACAAAAACATCTATTCTAAAAGCAAATGGATACATCTGTGATGCGTTGGACGGTACAGATGTTACGTTAACGTAAGTCTAATACTCTAATAATAGATTTACGGAGAAGTCTTTGATGAGACCTAAAATTTCATTACATTTATTAATTGACAGTGTTCAATTCATTTGTACAAGTATAGTTTTAACAATATATATTTTGACAGGTGTGGAGTGACAGATATTAGCGAGGCAGTTAAAACAGTGAGGTATTCATATTACAAGGCAAAAGATCTTGCATTTAAGCCGGTTGCCTACGATGTAAACAACTCTAAAAAGGTAACTTTGTCTTAGCATTCGAAGAAAGGTACAGTAGCATCTTCTCTGTATAAATTCTCATATTCTGTAAGTATATTATTAAGTAAGTGTATCAATTAATGTTAACTGCAAGGCTCGCACTCACAATAAGATGTTTCATTGCACGAAATAACATTTATTTTTCCCTTCCGCAGCTCACCCACTGCGATGCCACAAAAGACACTTGTGTTTTGCCCTCAGTAAAGTGGTCAGGAGAAGCTGACAGTCCCACCAAATTCAACAACTTCGACAACTACTTCTATCAGTGCACTGTCGAGATTACACTTATAGACGGGACAGTGTTGGAGCTGACCTCAAACACGATGTTACTAGATATTTACAGTGAGTTTTCCAGTGTTAGTTAGAAACTGCTTCATCAAAAAACGAACAACAACCTATCGTTTTAGCCAATGTTCTCTCTATCACATCTGTTTTCTATAGTCAATATCTATGCGGATGATCCTAATCAAGCTTGCTTGGTTAAGGTATAACTACAAGACTATCTTTTTTTGTCTCCTAGAAAATGAGATCGTGCAAGAAAACTTTGAGATTTTAAAGGAGGACAAGGTTCCTCTCAGCACAAACAATGCTTACGAGAGGCTTACTTGCGGGATTGATAACCTTCCTCTTACGAACCCACGAACAAGAGCCAAATGGTAAATACTTATATCCCAAATTTACTATGACACTATGTTCGGAATCTGGTTAATATTTTATTTTTCGGTTCAAATTGAGTTTGGAAAACTACCACATCTATTTATTATGCTTTAATACGAACCTATGACAATCAAAATGTTTAGGTCTTTCAAAAGACTGGAGGAATCCGAATGGACCGAGCTAGAAATACTACCAGATAAACCACGAATGGCATTAGTGGAGCCTACAATAGCTACTGAATCAGCCGGCTCCTTCGCGGAGGGAACCTTGGTGCTGATGCTTTTCGACCCAGTCAGAGACACGGGGTACTATAGGTGCGAGGCCGAGTACAAAACTCTAACTGTGGGGAACAACCAGACGTATACTAGAGCAGAATACAAAATATCCGGCAACGGTGAGTTTAATGGATCTCATTATCCTCTAAACGTTAAACATGGACCATCAGACGGTAGGGCAATATTCCACTCTGATAGAAAAGAAATAGGTACCTCACAACAATATTTTTGTAAGTAAGTAAGCTCCGTCGGACTAATCAATATTCCATAATTTCTGTCCCACAGAATTAAATCCTATCCCTCACCTTCAGGACAGATCGACCAGAGTAAACGGGAGACTAAGATTTTGTCAACAGTAACCAGCACGGCGTACACCCTGCGGAACGAGTTTGTTTACTTTTCTTGCCATGCAAGAGATACTGATGCTAGTAAACCAGGAAAGTTTCGATGGGTTTACGAGGACGGTACTGAGTTTGGTGAGTAAATAATTGAACTTAAACTTCAATTTTAGATGTCAACACAAATTGAACGGCAGATATAGTAAGATGACTCTAGATAATCAGGCTTTGTAAGTGTACATGCTGCAGAATTTCAGATTTTCATCTTCAATCTTTGAAACAACAGGAATGAAACACAAATTTTATCGAACATTTTTTCAGCTGATGTCGACGTTTCAACAGACTTATTCAGAGATGTCGAGATACTGAACTATAACAGAACTCTGAAAGTACCTTCTTACTATGAATACTATGATCTGAAATTTAGATGTGAAGTTATGGGGGAATCTGGATCCAGCCCCGTGCTTAGCAACCAGTTTACTCAACCCCTTATTGTGCCACAGGTAACATAGCAACCAGTTTACTCAACCCATTAATGTGTAACAGGTAACTTAGCAACCAATTTAATCAACCCGTTATTGTGCCACAGGTAATTAAGCAACCAGTTTAATGATAATCAACCCATTATTGTGCCACAGGTAATTATGCAACCAATTTACATAACTTAATGTTGTGCCAAAGGTAAAAACTAAAATGGCCACGCCACCTCCCACCATGGCCAATGCATAAGAATGGCTAGACTGTAGCGACACCTTAGCAACGAATTCCTATTGCAAGATAAAGTTGTTAAACAGCGAAAACTCAAACTCTGAAGTCCAGCGATATGACTAGGTATAATACTTTAATTTTCAGGAGATGTATGTGCCCCTCACATCGAAAACTTGTTCCAACATTGATGCAGACATAGATTTATTTGCCAGTACCAAGTACATGATGTCCGATAAGACTGATGTCGACGACTCAATACAGGTGAGTTGTGAAAATCTGACATGGGCTAAACTTTTGGACTTCTAAGTTCCATGGGGCAAGACTCAAAAGTGGATCTCGATTAAAATCGTCGACGGACTTATTTAAGTGCTAAAAGCTGGCGTTTGACAAAATTCGGTCTGAGAGGCGAAGAACCAACATTTGAATCGAGAAAAAATGTTTCAGAAGCTGACTGGGGCAAGTTACCGATGGATGATCAACTCGAACATCATCACGCCATTCAGTAATCCGTCAAATACCGGGGGCATCACCACAGAACAAAGATTGAAAATGGCCGTAGAAGTTTTCAATAGAACTGTCGGTGATGCAAGAAATGCCAAGTAAGAAATCAGCTTAAGAAGCATAGCAAGAACAGCTGCCATTTCACCACTTTGTTGATCATTAATACAACCTCATGAATTATTGCACGTCATGTATTAGTTAGGTACGTTTCTGATGGCACTCTCTAAACCAGGTGCCAATATTTCACCTTCCTTCAAACACGAAGTAAGGGATATCAACTTCACGAAGTTCTGAAAGTGACAAGATCAATCAGTTCGTGTCAAGACTTCACCAATTGCTCAGGTTCTTAAAAAGAAATCGTATTTTGTTATGGACCTTTTATTTTTGCCCTTTGGAAGTCAATGTCATGCAACATTCTACTCATGTAGCATCTGATAAGTATGTCACTTTGGATCTTAGAGGCCTATAGGAGCGATAAAACCGAACACTTAATAACTGATATAGATTTAGACACTGAATCAGTTAACGATATCAGTTAACGATATACAATATGCATTGGAAATCTTGGACTAAAAATTTAATGTACTCTATATTATCCTCAGCTGTCACAGTGACACAAAATTGTAGAGATAGCTCCCTGACAGTCAGTTTAGGAGTAGGAAGTCCACACTGCATATTTGTTGAAGTTTTGAAAGAGAAAAAATCCCTTCTGAAGAAAGTGTTCAGCAGAGTGGCACCCTCTTGTAAGTAAAAAATATCAATAATTATAGAATTTAGAACTAGAATAAATCGAGTTAGGATAAACACGAATTCGTATTTTATACGGTCTTCAGTAGATACTGTAAAGTTAGCGTCTCCTAATCTTCAGAGGAAATAAAGAAATCTTGTTGAACAATAATTACCATGACATGGTGTTACTTCCCATTATCGCGAGGCATTCTAACATTGATTCTAACACTTTAATTAGGTTCTAAGCGGAGTCTGGAAATGGTGATAACCAAAGAAGAGCTCCAAGTCGATAAAATAGAGGGCAAGTTTGAGGTACAGATAGGCCCAGAAGGCAAGAAAGGATGCTCCAAGATCATAGACTTGGGTATGTTCATTGCACAAGTTAAAATGTATATCATTAGTAATTACAATAGGCTTTTTGAGATAAATCCTCACACGTAGAGTTGAAGAAGATATGCAATACACTGCAAATCAGCATATACATCTTAGCACAGTTAACCAGCTCAACACAACACAAACATCCTTTTGGTTTTATGGTGTAAGATACTGCTATCTAATCAATAAGTTAAGTACAACTTAAGTTTTTCCTCGTGTAAAAATCAGCTAAACCGATTTATTCCGCTAGATGCAGAAGCGGCATACTGCATCGATGAGCAACCGACTGCTGAAACCTCGACCATGTATGGCAACATACCGGGTCCTAAAGAGGTCGTGTCTTGCCCCCCGGAGTACAAGGATGATGCCAGTAAAACCCCCTGGACAATTAATACCACCGGAGTTACCAGTGACACTTGCGAAATAAAAGTGTCACACCTGGATAAACTCGGTATCAGACCAGCTGAGGGTTTCTGCTACGAAATTTCTCTTGTTTCCTCCCAACTTGAGTTTCACTCAAAAAGCATATGTAAGTAAAGACCGAGAAGTCTGTTAAGCTCTTTATACGAATGCGGAATCTATCAATGCATTATGACCTTTTAGATCAATACTGGTTACAACAATCATTGGTACTAACATATTATGAACAAAAATTTTCCAACTGTTGTAAAAGGTCTAATTCGGACAACGATTCCCTTGAGTCAATGGAGGGAAATTATACCAATCGCCCAATTAATGCTCTTTAAATCTATGTTTGTCAAGATGACTTGTTCAACGTTAAATTCAGGGGCAGGGAAACAGTCCAGACAAAAATAATCCTTCGCATTTAAACATATATCAGCTACTCAGGTAACCTATTTTTTATACTTAAACTTAATGTTTGAACTTTGTTAGGCGAGTCGGAGTTGCCACTTGCAAACTTAAGCCGCGATAGTAATTACGATCTACGATGGAGAGGTTACTCAAATCAGTCTGAAAACGAATCTGACTGTAGATCAAAAATTCGTAAGTGGTTATTTGAGCGAATAGCACAGCTACAGTAACTATACTTTCAAAAGTGATTCGAGGACAATTTGTCGAAACTTGGTGCGGCGGTGCGCTTACTCTGAAGTACAGTTCCAGAAGCATGGATGTCCGACAACCGTAGAGTTGATACAACTTTGGTTGTCGAACTTCCATGTTGTTAGATCATCCGCGCTTTTAAGGTACTACAGACTATCCTCGTTCACCGCTACGCTGAAATAAATGTCATCTCCGTCCATGCAATAAACGTTTCTAAAGCATGTGCATAGTGTAAAGCAAGTTTGTCACTTAATGTGTCATGAACATACTTGTTTTAACCGTGGTATCAACTCAATCTGTTGAAATTTGTATAGATGTTTCAAGCAGAACCTTGTCAATTAATACCAATCATTTTTTACAAAGATTACCAGCTAGTCTAAGCCTAGCTCATAACTTCCGACATTACAAAGAATATACTAAATTTTGAGAGTTATAAGGGTATAAGGGGTAAGAGGAGGCAGAGGTGATTTCACTCAATAAACCACTTTCGACCTACACCGTACTTGCCATTCTGGTGGCCTACGAGAAATTGATTTTGTCAAGTTTAAAAAGTTGATAGATGGACGATTGGTAATTAGTATCACAATTCTACAATTGTAAAATAACATCAAAATGTTTTGGGAAAAAAAGGTGATTTGCATTTTACAATTTACATTTACAACTCTGTTAAATTCTAAGCCATCTGCTTGTTTCTATTGTTTTGCTTGAAGTTGAAAACTCTCCTTTCAAAGCTTAAAGCACCATAACATCAAGCTTTTATTCCTTAAATTAATTACATTTAAAGCTAATAAAGGACGATTATGCCGTCAAACGCTTCAAACTTTTTGGTTAACAATAACATTGTAGTTGTTTGTTTTGCAATAACTTTTCAACGGAAAGATTCACTTCTTGATTGCACTTGTTGCTGCCCCAAGCTATATGCTTATATGCTGATATGTGATTCAAGTTTCTTGCAGCTGAGTTTAGCTGTCTTTGTTAACTTTCAGTGTTTAAGCTTTGTTCAAGCAAAATGTCAAAATTTCTAGCATGTTGTAATACAAGCCGCATCACACTGAACAGCACAAAAAATGCAATTCCTCTTGAGAAACAAACAAAGCTGAAGTAACAATCTTAACAATGAAACGACTAAACGAGGACAGACAAAGACAAAACACAAACGATACATTATGCGGTACATTTCAGGCGTACAGTGCAGTAGCTCGAAGACTTATCTCACATACTCTAAATTCCTACTCACCGTTATCTTTTTGGGCGCGTTCACTCCAGGATGAACAATGAACACTCAACTATGCATCTTGTACTTAAGTACTTAAATCAGTGCTCTGGGAAGATCAGGGTTCGAATAAGAGAACAACAGCGAGCAGAAAAGAAACGCCTGGATTGATAAGTCAACTTCAAGCTCATGTGGACGTTCTGAGGAATTCGCACACGAAATAAAACGTGTGACTTACTTCTTACACGTTTAGTAGATCTCCTAACATTGAGATTTACAATACTATATGCAATGGTACAACGCTGTTATCTAAGTTTACTGAGAAGATTTAGATACTCAAATACATCTTTGGTTATACAGTCGATACACGGCACAGCAAATACACAGCCGGGTTAAGGAATGTCAATGCCTTAGCAACCTGATCTAGTTAGTCATGTAGGTGAAAACTCAAAATGCGAAAATTGAATTTAACCAGATTTGCATGTAAAATTGATATCATGTTGCTGACGACGTTTTATACATGTTTATTGAAAGCTTCTGCAACAAAAAACTTAAATCTATTTATGTCTATCAACCCCCCTACAAAATGATATCATGTTATATATACACAGTCATGAATTGATTACATATTAATTATTGAGCCATTGGGCTTATTTTATTTAATTTAGTTGATCGATTGAATATATTAAACATTTCAATTTTTTAAGGTTTACATATGGATTTAGGTTTCAGTTTAATTGTACCAATACCATTTAAACAAAAGATTTCTGAAAACTGATGTGCAATAATTATCATTGATGATGAATTATTTAATATTTAATAAGTATTTATTGCTGTTTGTTTTTGATTCGAACAACGTGAGTTTATTTGCTTAGTGTATAAGCCTGCTCTAAAAGATTTATAAATTTCATTTAACTTTTAAACTATTTGAGAAAAACTGAGGGTGAAACTATGATCAACCATGGCACTGAACGAAAAGAACATGAAAATATAAGAAACAAACCAACTGTCGAGTTTTCAACTTAAATCGCACGATGAACACTTGAACCAATTTGCATAAATAAAAATTTCAAATCGAACAACTGAGTTTAAATCGATACTCAATAGCGCCTTTCATATTCAAGTAATAAAGTAATAATGGCAACCACACTCACTTAAACTCACGAAGACACGAAGATGCAAAATTTACAATTGTATAGCTTACGTAATTTTGTAAATGTTAAGTGTAACATATACTTCTGTCAAGACTCAGATGAGTCATGAAGCTGTTCAACTACTTGAGTATAAATACAATGTGCTGAGTATAACGCCAGTATAAAGGTAATACTAAGAAGCACATCTGATAGCAAACGATTTGCAACGTTCATATCCACACAGTAATATGCAAGTATGTACTATGTGCACTTTGTTATTAATGGACGTCCAAATTCTTGATTTGCAAATCAAACAAACTTGTGAAATCAAGCAATTATATTATTATTATTATATACTACTATAATATCATATGTTAAGGGTTTAGACCAAAAATGTTTCAAGCGTATACTCGTCCTTTGATAGCTTTAAATGTAATTAAACTAAAGAATAAAAGTTTGGTGTAATTGGTGCTTTAAGGGAGGGGTTTTCAAGCAAATATGTACCCAAACAGATGGCTCAGAGTTTGACAGCGTTGAAAATGCGAATTTCATGACATGCAATTCGGAAATTTTCTAACGTCCATTCTTCAACTCAAACGGAATGCTTATAATCTGATACAGGCCGACAAAGTGTGTTACGTTACATAAGATGTAAAGAAAGAACAGTGAACACTTACAAAATTCTTACATTCTGACAAAGATTAATATTTAGTAGTGGCCACAAGTCACAACTGATGATCTAACCGAACATAATAAGTTGACATTAAAATTGTATAACGAAGGTTGCAAACCCAAAAGCAAAAGATAATGTTAAAGTGTTACACAAAATGTTGTATGGTAATACATTATAAATATATCGGTCACTACGTCGCATGCATACGCTGTGTACGGCGACTTTAAGAAGTTCGATAACACTTTAGCAATTAAAGAATGAAGCAAACGTGCCACTATTTACTTTTTTAGGAAGAAAAGGTCAGATCAGCGGTCGTAAGTTAGTTTGAACGTCAGACAAGACGACCGAGACCTATATGCTCCGACTGTTACCGTTGGTTGCTATGGGTAACCAAATAATAACAGCAGTATGCAGAGTGCTTACCGGCACTGCGCATCAATAAAATTCTAAGTTTAAGTGTAAACTGTAAGTTCCAGTTTCAGGTATATGTATTATGTAAGATGAGAAATTAGTAAATCACAAACTGACATTACCAAACTGACATTACTCATGAGCCAACAACCAATACAACAAACCATTCACAGTTCACTATACTTACTACACCAGTTGTATACAATGTATATATAACACGAACCAATACTCTAAATCAGATAATTGGTTTCCAGCTATAATTATCAATTTGTGTTCTTTATAGATACCTCGAGAATACTAAGGGGAAATCATTGCAAAAATAGAAGTGCATGTTCGACGAATTGGCGAAACAGCAGGGACAGAATTTATATTTACGGTATATTTAGAACCACGACACCGTCCATTACACAAGTAAATTCCTTGGCAATCTGCCAACTCTATGCTATGTATATAGCAGACAATGTAAGAATGTAAGACAATCTACCTGCACAGCTGTACCTATATAACCTGCACTTCTCAGAGGGGCCCACTATCATTAACTCATTAACTCATTAAGTAGAGCACATCGTTTAATGTACTCAGTGGTATTACCGGGGTAACTGTCTAGTTTTAACTCCCACACACAGCGCTGTTCTTTATCCTAGATGTTGTAGGCGCCAAGTCAGCAGTCTGAGCTCATCGTATACTTTACATGTTAGTAGCAAGATTTATAAATTGTTGCTCAGAGCTGCTTCTTGATAAGTTACAATGACAGAATGACTTCAGAGCCTCCATATGTTGATAAGTTACAATGACAAAATGACTTCAGAGCCTCCATTATATGATGTGTACCCGACGTATTTAAATTGAAGCAATGTGCTTGTTGTGGCTTGTAACACGGTTGTGGTATAGCACTGAATTTCCTTGTTTGTGTTGATGGTATTGCATTGTACAAAAGGTCTTTTAAAGGTTTGAACAGCGTGTGCTTAACATTGATAATTTATAGCTGAAACCTTTTCGTTATTATTTTGATCCAGCATTAAGCCACCGATTCTTCGTGCCATAGGTACATCATAATTTACTTTTGTGCCAATTTGGAATCTAGTTAAGGATACCTAAGGTAAAAATATGCAGTGAAGTTTACACCCAACTGATTACATGTCGATGCCTCACATACCCAGAATTCAGCATTAGTGCTGCTCACCAGTACTGCATTCTCTCTGTGAGGGACTGGAGTCGTGATCGTTACATAATCACATAATGCTACAGTTTTAGGTATATTGGAATACCATCACATTCCTTAACTCATTGCTTCCGATACAAGCTTTTACACACTTTGGGCATATATATTACAGCGGTCCTGGCTAGGTTATTAGGTACACTCAATCTCAGTCATAAGACTAGATCCTTTGTCCGCATATGTCACGTTGTGAGGTATAACTAAGCGGTCTGTATATAAGTGTGTCTGTGTGTGTCTGTGTGTGTGTGTGTGTGTGTGCGTGTGTGTGTGTGTGTGTGCGTGTGTGTCTGTGACGTTTATGTGAGAGTTGGCTGTCTTTAGTAAGAGAGCTTTGCTTTGTGCCTCTCACAACACGGTACATCTGTACCGTTTTGCTCTTTTATTCGCTCATAGAAGAGTGTATAATAGAAAAGTGCACTAAACTGGCAGTCGAGTCTAACTGTTTAGGTTTTTACTCATACTAATGTTTTTGTCTTTGTTGTTGTTCCAGTTTCAACTTTAATCGGAGAATTTGCAACTAATCCAGTTTTCCAATTTTTCGGTAAAAAAGTTAATAAACTGGACCGAATGTGTTTAAGTGTTGTGGCACGGCATCTATTTCCTTATTTTTAAAGGTCCAGGTAAGATACAATTTTTCGATATTTTCGTTAGAATTTGCCATTAATCAAATAATCAACGAAGCCTGGACGGTAAATGAATCATGGCTGTAAAAACTTCCATTCAAGTTCTCACTAGTGATATGTTCATTTTCTAATTCCGCACTTGTGTTTGCGTGTTGCAATTGCACACGTACAGTGCGATCTTATTTTTTGAAGGCTAGTATTTGAATTAGATTTTAAATATCGGAGTATTATATATAATAATAAGGGAGGCTTCACTCGAGATTACTGATATTAGGAGGTGTCTTGAATCCCGATGGAAAGTTTCCTTAATTAGGAGATCAGGCCCTTTCTAGTATTTGTTTTTTATTTGATTATTCAATACATTGTAAATTGCACTTTTTAGCAAGCACATGTTCATAAAAACGGCGAGAAAGTTCAAAACAGGTCCATGAGATTGTCCGTTCTTCGTCATGATTTAGTTATCTCGCTCCTACTAATAGTCTGGTAAGTTTTTAAAATCTCAATAAAAGATAATTTTTCTGAATTTCTTAAATGTTTTCTTAAATGCTTTATTCGACGTCCTTGGAGCGGCAAGTTTTATTTCTTAGAAGACTTATACAGATATACTTACATAGATACAGTCAATTAATCATGTTCAATGTTTTCTTCATGTCGACAGCGTAAAGAAATAAAAACAGTCAAATGTTCAAATGGTCCAACAAGCAATCTTAATTCTGATAGACAGGAAGCATAAAGAAACTGTCTTTTTCAGCCAGACCCAGGTCTCAAGTCCGACCGAAGTTTGCTGTTGTCCAGATTTTACACTATCTTTATCAGCTAAGGAGTCTTCCTCTACTAAGAGTTTACAAAATGGCTTTTTGTATGTCACCGAACAGGGCTCAGATGTTTCATTACAGTAAGTTTTAGATCACTTAATTTATGTTATTGATTTACAAGCGTCAAGACAAAGAACATGAACCAGGATATCGACAAAAAATTACGAGAACATAAAACAAAGGAAGTAGGTATATACAAAAATTTTTACCCGAAGTTATATTTTCTCACAGAATGAATAATTAGAAAAATTAATCTTTCTTTCTTTTCAGTTGTGAACTAGGAGACAAAGATCATCCCGCAGTAGAGAATGTAGTTTACAAATACCACAAGACCTTCCAGCTCGGTGCTGGAATACCAATCTCTCTCGATAGCGACAGTAATATGGAGGTGGGTTTGTTTACACTGTGCAGTTTTGGTAGATTGAATTTTATAGCTAGTTTAAGTATCATGTCCTAATGGCAAATGGCAATCCAAACATTGCGATTGTAAAGGGTTTGGCACCAAGTGAGCTCTGCTCTGAATCTATAATTTCTTCAATAAACATATACGCTGGAGAATATGTTGTATATAAAAAATGCTGATAACCAGATTGACAATGCAACTTGAACGAACATGCTAGTGAATTGTGAAATCCAACTGACAAAATAGCAACTCTCTAGTCTCTTGCCTTGTCAGTATATCACCAAACCGTTAGAGACACCTCACTCCAAAAAATTTCAGCTCAATTTTCAGTCTACCGAGTCTACACAAACTTCCACATATACGCTGCAAGGTGTAAAGTACACCGATAACCCAGATATGCAAATTAACATGGACAAAGGCGATAACCAAATTTACCAATGCTCGGCTACCATTACTTTAAAAGATGGTGGTGAAGTTATACTCTGGTCACATACTATTAAACTCGACGTCTATTGTGAGTATTATAAATGTTGCATAATGCATATCAACAATCTAGCTGAAAACATTGGAATTGAGAAATGATAATTTCAATGAATTTTCTGAATTTTTGCTTTTAGTTTTACAAGCGTGACGAGTATAATATGATAAATTGAATCTATAAAATCAATTCTGAGAACGATTTATAGAACTTTGTTCACCCTAACCCATAATGAGCGTTTTTTATATCCAATCGTGAAAAATGATCTAAATTTCTCAGATCCACCGGTAAAAAGTCCTAACATCATCACCGACACGAAAACTGTGTCAAAAGGAAAAGCAATGGAAAAGTTTGAGTGTGATCTGCCGGACTCAAATCCTAAAACCAAGGCCCAATGGTAAATTTATAATTCATTGATAATGACAATGTTATCAGATGCTAAACTTAAAGACGTTTTGAGTTTAAGACTCTAGGAAGATGAAACATTTCGAATCACGTGTCGAAGCACGTATCGTCAATTTCAACTTCCGATCGATAGAGTCTGATAGCCTCATCTTGATCAGGGTCCTTAAGTGAGAAAAATAACTTGAAATAAAATATAAGAATTTAGCCTATTATTTGTCAAAAACGATAATTTTGCTGTAGCATCTTTGCTAATAAGTACATTGGACACTTGGTCCAATAGCTGCGGAACATGTCACGTCTTGTTAGTATTTGTGCTGGATCAATTAAGGCGGCATCTGCTGTATAAATATGTAGTGAGAATAGGTGACGTGAATCGTGATACGTGCCCCGACTCGAGATTCTGAACGTGCCGTCTAGTTAGGGTCTTAATGAAAACGCTTTAAGCATTGTTTAAATATCAATTTCCAGGAACGGTCCATGTTGTAAACTTGACTAACGACATAAAAAATATTCCGATTCATTCATTAAGGCGATTTCAGGTCATTCAGAAAAAAATGAGAACGATCCTTGGCAAATTATAGACATTCCAAATGATTCCACAAGAGGGTCAAGACTTACGATTGTCGAAGAAAAGATAGAAGCAGGAGTGACTGATAGTAGAGGGACTCTGATGGTTATGATTTTCAATCCTGACGAAGATGTTGGATTTTACAAGTGTGAAGGGGTTTATGACACAGTGTTTGATGTTGCTGCTGACGTCGCCAAATTCGAAATCGCAAACTTTGAATTAAAGTGGACAAGTAATTAATTTAGCAGTGAATATTTATTGAATGCTACTTGATTTCCGACAAATGCAATGTGCATGATGGCTATAACTACATAATCAATCTACTAATACAACATAATCAATCAACGACGGAAAACTTTTTTTCATGAGGAATCACAAATAGTTATGTGTCGCAACATGTGACAGCGATTGAACATCACCACTTAGGTGATTACTACTCACAAACAATCGCTATCAACCTCAATTTTTACCAGACCCTAAAATAATTATCAGTGTAACAGTGAACAACATAGGACGTTTTACAGGACCCAATGCACGCCGGCAAATATATTTTTGTGTGCCGGCGCGCAATATGGGTCCCATTTAAACGTCCTATGTTGTTCACGGTAAAGACTTGAAGAAGTTAAAAATTTTCAGCTTTCGAAGATTCTGGAGTCCTGCAATTGAAGCCAATTTCTGCTATAACATACCCAAAGCTGGTAGACCAGGACTCATCAGTGAACTTTACGGTGTACGCTAGAGACACTCCTGGTAGAGGAAATTATGGAGATGTGACATACACTTGGCAAATGGATAACGGTGAATAACGCCTTGAATTCCTGGATCAAACTTTTTCTTGAATAAAATTACCAGTTGTAAATGCGAAACTTTTCGACCAGTTTAGTATCTTACCGTTGTCTAATTTCATGTGGTTTCTCAGCTCTGTTTAACAGCTAAAAAATTTTTCCAGCCAATATTGATTTTAAAACGTCACCACACCTCGAACTCTCCAATAATGGTCGGACACTCACAGTCAACAAACTCTCTGACTATGTTTCAAAGTCGTTCAGTTGTCAGGTACTGAAGTTGCTGTTTTCTTCACCGAGCTTTGTTTTATAAAACATCATTACTTCATTAGATCTATATACAGATCAAATGGTGACTGAAAATTGACTGATAAAATTCCAGATGAAAAGAAGCAAACCGGATACAAGTTTAGATACAGCTACAAGCTCTACAATGGGATTCCGAAATGATGATGTTGTTATTGCACCAAAGGTAATTGCAAACATTAATTCAAGAGGGGTTGCAGGTGATTCCTCATTTTACTTTTGGCTAAGTTTGCAGGTATTTAAGTCTTGTGACTTTTCAGTATTCAACCTGTTGAAGTATTAAAAAGCAAAAACGAAATCAATGCTACTTCATATTATATCTGTTGTAGATCAATTTATTTGCTCTTAGTAGACGTAAAATTCAATGATTCTTCTTTCAGTTCCTCTCGATCCCCATAAATTCAAAGACCTGCGTTAATATCGGGAATGATGAACAATTAACGGCAAAGCCTAACAGAGCATATATGATGCCGACTGCAGCATTGGCCGGTGCCAATCCTAAACAGGTAAATGCATATCCCGCCTACCTTTACCCGGCCTGCATAGATGCCTTTATCCAACCTTTTCACCTAAACATAAGTAAAAATGACAGTCGTTTTAATCTCGTATGTCCTCTGCGGCTTTACCGCGATATCTTCCGTGAAAATACACAATTAAAAGATTATTTTAATCAAAACATACCTACGTGCTCTGAGATACGGAGTTCTGGGAAGGGAACACAATTTTTTGCTATATTTGTCGGCGAACTATGACCAATAGAAGCAAGATACGTCCAATCAGATTGCCAATAAAGTCAAGGAACCTGATCACGCAATATAAAAAAGCTATGCGACCATTCCTCAAAAAATTGTACTGTCTGTAAATATATCAATATTAGTACTTGTAGAAATAAAGTTAAATAGGCCATAAATGTTATTTTCAGCTTCTTCTCAAAGCAGATAATTTCAAATACTATATCAACGGATACGGACTATCATTTATAACAGACAATGAAAAAACTAACTACGACAATGATACGAATGCCGGTATTACCGAGACAAAGTTTGAAAGTGCGTTGCCTGCTCGCAAGAATGACAGGTATTCGTAACACTAACAAACATACCATTAATTGCGAATAGAGACATAAGAAATTATGCTAAATAATCATAAAATGATCTATAAATGTTGACCAGAATTATCTTAAACAGAGGTATAACGGTTAGATCATCTAGATGACATTTTCACCAATCATATTGGTAACTGTTGGGATAAATGCACGACCAACCAGTAACTATTACAGCGAAGTTTTCATTATTATTCATTCATTGACAGCTCATGATGCCATAACTATCATGTAGACATGGACACATTTCAGGTGCGTCTACTGGCAATATATAAGGTCATATGGACTACATTATCAGGTCATCGAGGTCTTAAAAACCTACAGGATGACGAATAATGGTAGGTCACCCACTAACTGATCGTGATAGTCATTTAGAAGAGTTTCAAGGGGGTGCAGCGTGATCTCTGTCGACTATTTTTTTGTAAAATACTAACTAATATTGTACATATAGCGTTTCTCACATTGGTAATGCCGGTTAAGTCTATAACTCACACATCAACCTCAGATTAAACTTGAACTTAAAATTAAAATCTTAAAACACATGGTATGACATTAAAAGCTACCCAGGTTTATTAGGCATGCCTAATAGGCATGTACTGACTTCTGGAACAACCAAGTTACTTGAGCTACAAGTACAATACTACCGAAATTACTACCGAAATTAAGTTCAACCTATATAATCATACATACCGATTCAGGCTGCAATATGGATGGTGATCTTGCTTATTTTGAAGATGTTAAAATAAAGAACGACAACAAAGTAGTAGTAGTGACATTTACTGACGTTAAACTAATTGAAACGAGTCAGTGTCTGACAATATATTTGGTCGAATCGAATGAAAAAGTTTTGGATTCGAAGACTCTTCTCGATGCTATATCTACTTCATGTATGTTTTGGAAAATTCGATAATATACAACACAATATTTGATACCTATAGCTGCATCTAACTTAATCGTATAAATTAATGATCTCAAAAAACGGAAAAAGTTAAAAGCCTAGGGGGTACATTGATTTTTAAACGATCGCCACCGTAAGTCAAAACTACTACACTAATAATTTTCTCAGCTTGTTCCAGTCGGCAACTCCCAGAAAAGGTTGAACTGGACGCCACGAAGTCTGAAGATACTGATCTGAAAATCAAAATCTGTCCAGAAACTTCTCCGAACGAGTGTTTCACAAAATCTGTTGTCCCAGGTTCGTCCCCTTGCCTAGAGTTTGTGAACCTTATTCCGACATTTGCTCTTTGCACTCGGCACCTTAAACTTTAGGCATCTTTGTCATATATAAAGTTCTGAATAACAGATAGCTAAACATAGCAACCCTGTCATTTAATCTTTCTCAAGATAAAAAACTATCTACATCAACTGTTGCTTCCTTCTCTACGATGCTCTATGTCATATAGTTCGTCATATAGTTCGCAAACTTAAAGTTGTGGAATTATGAAATAATGAACAGTTTCATCAAGGCCATTTAATCAAGCAGGGCAGTTCTACAGTAATCTCAATTTGCTTTACCATAACGTGCAATAGCATTTAAGACTTTTAGAGGACGGTGTCTTGCGAGTAAGAAAACAATAATTCTTATGTTACAGAAACCTGTGCAAGACCCGAATTCACTTCCCCCATTAAAAATGTTGTTCCCATTACTGATGTGGCAGTTGGGGAGAAGTTTACCGTCGAGTGTGAACCTAATCATACTCCGGAACACGATGAATTGACTTGCCAAGAAGACTTCACACTAGGTCACCAGCCTAAATGTTTAAAAGAAGGAAGCATGGATTCTAACACTGGCACAGACTCCGACACAGGCAAGACTGAATTTCATTTTGGAATCATATCCCATGAGTAAAAGTCGGTCGTGAATAACAAAACAGTGCTGTATTATACAGCAACTGCTGTATAATACAGTGACTGTAGCGTACATTGGAGGTACTGGGGGCTCGTTTTGGTTACTGTAAGCCACCAAATACTATAATAGTAATTCCGATAAACCTACACCACAGTAAACAAAACGCACTTCCAGTAACTCAAACCCACCACAAATGATTGGCTCAAACATACCCCTCGGCTACCAAAACGCACTTCAAGTAACTCAAACCTACCCCAAATGATTGGCTCAAACATATCCCTCGGCTACCAAAACGCACCCCAATTTACTCAAATGAATCCTCCAGTATCCCACACCTATAATCAACTACAGTCAGGACCGTATACAAGGAGGGGGGGTTGAATAGGGGCAGTGCGCCAGTGCACTGCCCCCAAAGATGAAATTAGGGTGCACTTGTACATAGGGAAAAATAAATTTTTAAAGAAATTTCGGCAAAATATTAGGTGACATGTTGAAAATTCCGATGAGCAAGTGCATCATCGATTTTGTATTAATGTGTACAATGTCAAGTACTATCTAACCATTTCTATGCCGTGCAAAGCTCTATCCTATCAAGTTTTGATTAACGAATAACAACTTAACAAGACAGAAGGCAGATTGTCAATAGTGTACACTGGCAAGTGCTTCTTATCACTCTCAGGAATCATCAATGAATTCATTCAATGGTTCATGGACCATCAATGAATTCATTCAATGGTTCATGGACACCATGAACCAGGATGAATAATGTATATAGGGGAGCAGATAATACTTGTAGAGGCTCATAAGACATACCTAGCTCACAGCAGAAGTTGGAACAACATAAGTTTTTAGTTTGTTGCTCTAAAATTGTAAATGAATCTTGTTGCATAATGCATAATCGTTCATTGTTGACACATGTCCATTGGACATTGTCCAATGCATGAGCCATAAATCATGATCAAATGCATTGTAGGTATGTCAAGAATTTGGCCAGTGCTTAGTTGAATCTATGCTGCAAGTATTTTCAGTTTTGGTAACATTGAAATGCTTTAAAATGTGATTGCTCTCATAAGGGGTCGTTCACATATGACGTCATCACCTAGGGGGGAGGGGGGGTTTGATGATGTCATCAAAAATTTTTAGGATTTATAGGATTTTTTTTGAAAATTTTTGATTTCTTTTGAAAATTTGTATCAGAATTTTACAAAATCAGAAGGAAAATTTTCAAGTGAAATTCTGATTCAGAAATCTGATGAAAAACTGTGTTTTCATTGACTTAGTATAAAAAATTTTAAAATGAACTGCAAATTAAAACACCGAAAATCAAGTTTTATGACATGAAGGTAGGGGGGGGGGGTTCCACTGTGATGATGTCATCATGGTGATTTACCTCTG